>VXBJ01005787.1:109223-333279 GCA_013400055.1 Nycticryphes semicollaris
TGCCGGGAGCCGCGGCCGGCCGATCGGTCGGTGAGTACCCCCCGCCCGAGGTCTCCCGGAGCCGCCGGCGGCCCCGCGGTGAGTGGAGGGAAGGCGGGAGGGTGCACAGGCGGGCCGCGGGGTCGTGTTGTGGGCCCGCCTCGGCTCCCCAAGGCGNACAACATTGTCCAAAGCCCTCTGTCCTTCCCAGCTGGAAGTACCTCGTGACAGACGTGGACACTGAGGGACTTTTAAAAGACTATGTTTTATGAACACTACTGGTCCCCCAAAACCATTTTGCCTGTCATAAATTGTTAGAGTACACCTCTCTGCGACAGCCATGGAAAGTTTGTCAGTTTACATCAAGTTACCAGCACATAATTAATCTGTTAAGTAAACAGCGTGAATGCAGCTTAATTAACAGAAACGTGGCTTCTTCACTACAGTTCCTCTGGTTTGTTTTTTTCATTTGAGGGTGGCTGCTCTGGGGTAAGGAGCAGAACAAGTGAGTCAACCTCTACGCTTTCCGGGCCGCTCATTATTCAGAACCCAGTTGGAACTAATTAGCAAGTAAAAAGGATAAACCGGAGGGGGTGGGCTGACATCGGCGACCCTGTAGGCTAGAACAGGCCAGGCTTTGCCTGCCGAGGTTCCCCCCCAACGCGGCCTGTGGCGCGGCCTGGCGCTCTCCGGGCGGGCTCCGCGCTGCGCCGAGGGGCGGCCCGGTCCGGCCTTGCCCTGCCCTGCCCGCTGCTGCCGGCCCCCTCCCCAGGAGGCGGGCGAGGCGAGNCGCCTTACAGAGCGGCTGGCAAGACAGTGCCTCAAAATAAGGAGAGAAAAGTAGGAAATGAAAGCCGGGGTTCAGGAGGAGAGTGCTCGCTGCCGGAGGTGGGGGTTGTGTTAGGGGGTGGTCTGCCCCCGGAGGGGCTGGGTGTGAGGGAAGCAGTGCTGAGAGAGTGAAACTGAGTGTTGTGTTAAAAGCGTTAGGACATCCTTTTCGTTGTCCTGAAAACTTAACTGCTGGTTGGCTTCTAAAGTGATATACAGGCTCTCTGCAAAAATCCGTAGATTCAGGAGTAGAAAAAGCATGTGGAAAGGAATTCTTACAGGTTTTAATTTAAAAACAAACCGTGTTTTTTTTTTGTTTTTTCCAAGCGTTCCCTTATCCAGTGCCAGCTTTGTGCATGGCTCCTTTGGGAGCCAGAGACGGTCTCATGCACAACCCAGTGCCCTGCACAGGCAGCGTGGCGTGGGCTGGCAGCCACTGCCCAAGGAAATGCCTTTGGGGCAGCCCATCCTCATTGCCCAAACAGAGCTCTCCAGTGTTTCACCGTCGCTAACTAACGGTAAAGGCCGAGAGGAGGGTCCAAACCTAGAATTTACTTGCTGAAAATACTACAGGGCAAACTCTCTGTGACAAATCCGCCTCGCGTGGGAACTGGTGGAGCGCTGTGCGGGGCTGCAGCTGGCTATCTTCAAGTGGGATCGGCTTCAGACAGGGCAGGGCAGTGTAACCGTCACACTCCATGTAGATCTGCTTTCTCAGAGGTGAGGCAACTTTTCCTGGAAGGGTGAGCGGGGGCCACCGACTTCCATGGCACCTTCCCCAAAAAGGGGACTTTGTGAAGCTGGTGGGCGGCTTCGCTGCTGCTTGGGAAAACTAACGTCTGAAGGAAGAGAAGGTCGAATATTTCACACAAGCAAGGTTTTACTGTCTGGCTTTGCAAGTTTTCCTGCTTGAGTTAATGGCTGGTGATCATTGTGTCGGGACTAAGGTAGCTCTGTGCCCAAATGTGTTGCTTAAACGTGGTAAATGTGGTATGTTGTTTTGTGGTCTTAGTAAGATTTCGGTATTCATAGGATTTTAAGTCTCTTGTTGAAATAAGTGTTTGTAACTTGAATATTTTTTGGAGGACGTTAAAGATTTAATCAAACATCTGAATTTTCTTCCAAGGTACGTGCAATGCTGTTCCAGTGTCCATCTCAGGGTTATCATGGCAATATTGAATTTACTTGTTGTTCCACAACAGTTAAGAGATTATTTGGAAAAGGCTGTTGTCCAACAAGAGTAAGGACAAAGATTTAGTTATCAAAATGTTGTGATATGTTTGCCTTTTATGCTCTCGAGGAGAGATTTTTCCAAGGACCCAGAGGTAGTAGCCCAGCTCCAGTTCAGTTCATGGGGAACCTGGCTTTCTGATTCACCCACTTCTCCTTTACATCTTGTCAAAAATTGTTCATGTCTCATTAGACTATGTGTTTATGCATTAGTTTTTAAGTGCAAGCAACTTCACCTGTCTGGCGGGTGAGTAGTGATTGCGTAGAGTGACGACTCCTGTGCATGAAATTTAGAAAATAACCTGAAAAATGGTTTTGATTTAGCTTCTACTCTTAAATGCTCATGTCTTAGGTTTAGGTTAAGTTGAACGTGTTATTCCAGCAGGTGGGTGAGCTTCACAATGCGTTGCCTTACTGTCAAGGTGACTGACTGTCACCTGTGACAGAGGAGTGAAGTCCGAGCCAGCCAGGTCCTGTGCTGCAGGTAGTGTTTCCCCACAGACAGACCCTGGGCGGATGTTAGCTCACCTCTGCCCTGCCCTGGGATCAGTAGGAAAGGCCCAGATGGGATCCAGAAGTAGTCTGTAAAAGATCTCAAGAATGCAGTACCGCCCCGTATCTTTATTTTATGGCAGTCACTTGATAACAGGGAGATACTGGAAATATCCTCAGTTCTGTGTTGTAGTCTTTTTCTTTGTATCTTAGGTAAAGCTTTGTGGCAGTTGGACACCCCCTGAAGATCTTACTTGGGCCAAAAGGAGGTGATAAAAGTGATCTCTAGGCATACAAATGAGTTGTACATAAATAGCAGCTAAGTAAAAAGTACAGCAGCTCCCTTTCCAAGTTAAATGTACAGAACATCCCTCAGTCTACTGATCCAACGGGTCTTTTTGGGTTGTTTTTTTATTTTAAGAACAAAATGCAGTTTTACTAGGCAAGCCTGGGCTAAATGGTTACGAAAATAATACAGAGCAAGCCTTTCAGGCAGAAAAGGGTGAAATGAGTGTTGGAAATAGTATCATTTCCCTTTTCCTAGTGTCCTGACATCATCAGAGGCAGTGACTGTGTGATGAAAGGCCCTTTTCATGCCACGTGGAGAAAGCTGTCGTGCAGGTCAACACAAAGGTCCACTATATGCTTAGAGTTCTGTGGCCAAAAAGATTTTTTACTTGGCATGGTTGTCTACGGTGTAGACAAGACTAAAAAAGCCACTGGGATCATCTACTCTGCAGATGTTTTGCAGCACTGTGCAGAACTGAACCGAACTATCTGCGTCTCTGAGCTGTCTGTGTGTCCTGGATGCAGGAGAGGGGAATTGGAAGGATTTCCATTGCTAAAATCTTTACCTCAATCTCAAGAAAACAAAGTCATTCAAGTACGTTGCACCACATAAAAAGTAGTCCGGGGGGTAAGTTTTTTTCCCCCAACTTCTACAGTATCGATTTGCTGAGCTTTGGGTGAAAAAGGTTTTTGATTTTTTAACTCTGCTTGTGAAATGAGTAAAACTGCTTGAGCAAATACATAAGCCCATTCTGTAGTTGTACAATACTGCAAACGCCTGCTTTTTTGTGCAATATTCACTTCATTCTCCCTATGTAGTGTCTGAGGGGCTTTTTTTGGGTAAATACTATAAATAATCCTTGAGCAGACTTTGCAGTACTGGGTGGATGGGTGAGATGTGCTCTCTGGAAGGTAGGGAAGGGTTCTCCTTCAAGATCTCTATGTGATCTTGGAGTATGTCAGTTCTTGCAGTGCACGCTTCCTCATTGTAGAGATCCTCATTCTTGTGGTTCTTCTGAACCTATCGATATTCTTAAGCACAGTAAAAATACTGAATTGGAAGGCACTAGCCAAGGGAAGGCTTGTCGTTATAAGGTATGTGTGGGTACATGATACAGTAATTCTGCATGGCCGGGAGGCTGTAAGATAGAAGAAAAATCAAGAAAGCAGGTAGGTGAAACTGAAACTTTCTTTTCTTACCTTCTATTGTACTAGGTGATCGTATAACAAGAATTAATATAGAGACAGATACATACACTTGAAAACTTAGCCCTAAAAATATATATGTATTAAAAGTTCTGGGTGTACTAATCTTTGGGTCCAGACTTCTTAGTTCTTTGAATTTGTAAGGGCCAGGCCCAAAAGAAGGACATAAAAAACAGACTAGCACTTGTGTTCAAACTGTGGAATTTTCCACTTGGGTCTCACCTAACCCAGCAGTGCATTAAAGCTTCATTTTCCTTTTTTTTGGAATGTGACTTTCCCTAAGCAGCTCCTCTGCCTGTGCACGGAACAGCGGCCAGAAGGAGGCACATTGTCCCCAGCTGTGCTTAGAGCTGTTTTCATCTTTCTCATCTGCAAACCCCAAGCATTATTTAGATGAATTAAGAATAGAGGTGGAGGTAGGAGAGTGTGGAACTTGGCGGGAGCTGGAGAAGAGCATTGGTGTGCTGCTAGAAATACCTGGTAGCTGTGGAGAGGTGGGTGTTCATAGAGTACCTCACACTGAGCTTGAGGCCTGGCAATGCTGTTCAGTCTGCACACAGAGCACGAATTGTATAGATCATGATAGCATAGGGGGAAGGCTTAAACCCCCCTATTTTACACAGAAAATCTACCCCTGCTGATGCCACCGTGCTACTCGCAGTGTTGGAGCCAGGGAGGTCTCTGTTTGAAAAGCAGCTCCCGTTCAGCAGCAGTCCAGTGGTGGGCTACTAGCCAAGAGTGACCCACATTATTGGAAAGGATGCAGGAGCTCACCTACTGAAGAGACACTTGCTGTCCCTGGGTCTGTTAGAGAATGAAAACACCTTTTGGGAGTCCCAGCGCGGAGCAGAAGATAAAAAGTGAACCTCTGCTATCTGCTATCTTCTGTTGGGCTCCTATTATTGCCATCTGTCCTGTGTCTTGACTTTAGGTAGCCCTCTGCACGCTGTAGCCTGGTAGCCCTGGGGAGAAGTATCTATGGTGTAAGGTGGAAGAGATGGATTACTTGGGTTGAATTTGGAAAGCTGTTCTAGAAATCTCTGACTATTTGCAAAGAGAAACCAATCCAAACTTTAAGTATTGTAGTTGGTTTTACTCTTGCATGGGTTCCTTTGGTATGGTTAGAATCGTTTGTGTGGGCTGGTTTAAGACATTAGGTACCTGGGTTGGTATTGTCTCTCTAGCCAGAAGAACTGAAGGTGGTTCACCTCTGTCTGAGCCAGCAGGAGGCATGGGTGAGTGTAAGCCATTAGAACAGGGCTGATGCACGGTGCTTTGTGTGCCTTTGTACAACAGTATCAAACCTGGAATGAAAGAATGGAATCATACGCTCCGGCCAGCTAGATTGAGGCCTAAAAAAAGGCATTTCCTCTTTACACAGCTCCAGGGTCAGTGCCTCGTCATGGGCTGACTGCATGAGAAACAGGTAGCATTTCTCCTTCCCTCACGTGGTTTTTTCTCCCTCACACATTTTTGAGAGACTTAACACTGAACTGGTAGTAACAGTGAATGTTCTATAGCTCCTTGTGAAATGGCGATGAAGTGAATAAACTTTGAGACAAACTCTTTAGAGGCATCCTCAGCGCTGCTAGTTAAGACAGCGATTTCGTAATTAATTCAGGTGTAAACATCGCATAGAACATTAGTTTGTTGGATGTTTGTGCTTTACAGAGAAGATATAATTAGCACATAAGGTGTATGATGTTATTAGCGCTCCAGGACTGCAAGGCCCTATTTGTAAGGGAAGCATGGGAAGTGGACTTCTCCTTCTCAGGGTTCTGCTGCTGTCTTGGGCCTTGACTCCACTGTAGCACCAGGCAAATGGGTTTCTGGCTGATATTTATCAGCTTCAATGTACTAGTGGTAGCAGGTGTTGTGGCTAAAAGAAGGTTTTCTGGAGGATTCTGAATGTCTTCTGGAAACCAGGTGTGCTATATGTTGCTGACAATCAAGTGTTGGTATCATCAAGTTTCATTAGGGCTTGTCTTGTTGAGACTTTGCTCTTTCGCAATCAGGCCAAGCGTTTCCAGTATTAAATGTACTTTGATGTAATCACCTGGTTTTATTGTTTGTAGGCAGCTGGCACTTACTAGAGTACATACTCTAGCAGAAGTGTTCCACCTACCTTCCATTGTGCCCATTGTTTCCACAAGTGCGTATTGTTTTGGTCAGGTGTAATTCACTTGAAAACCAGCTTTTAAAAAGCATAAAGAGCAATCACACGGTGTGTCATTGGCAGAAAGAAAGCCACTGTGTGAGGATTGCATCTTTTAAGGTAAAAACAAAAATCTTTACAATATTTGGCAGGTGTTTTTTTCTTTTAAAAACAAACAAACAAAAAAAGGCACCAAAACAACCAGCCATGGTAAATGAGATGTAGACCAAGCAATGCTAGAAATATACTAACTGTAGTTAATTTACAGCAACTGAACTGAAGTGACTATAGGACTGCAATAAACTCTCTGTCTGTCTTTGCATGGTGGAACGGGCTGCAGAGAGCAATTTTTATAAGAAAGCCTCCCCAAGAGACAGTGCTGCTGCATTCTTTTCCATTCACATCGCCAGTGACAGGTTTATTCTATGGGATATCAGCTTCCCTCCTAGGAAAGATAATTCCTTGCTTAACAGGGGTATAATGGAGAGGTTCTTTCCCAGTTTGTTTGGAAACTGCTTTCTCTGTGCTTTTAGCCCTTGCTTTTTCTAAATACCATGTTTGCTCTTTTAAAAAGTCTCATGTAGCACATTCATTTAATGCAAATGGTCCTTCTTTGTGTTTTTAGGGTGTCCTCGAGATAGCAGCGATGGCGGAATTCAACAATGTCCATTCACTGACTGAAATGTCAGAAGGAGATGATGTGAAGCGCAATTTCCATAACAGAATGTTCTTGGAGCCCCAAGAGAAGAAGAAGAGCATGAAGGCTCTGGTGGTTAAGCAAGCAAAGAAAAGTTGCAGCTGCACTCCAGCCAAAGTTAAAGACTATGTTTTCAGTTTCTTTCCTGTCTTGCAGTGGCTTCCTAAATACAAACTAAGAGAGTACCTACTGGGAGACATAATGTCTGGTGTGATTGTTGGGGTCTTGCTAGTCCCACAGTCAATTGCCTATTCTCTCTTGGCTGGACAGGAGCCTATATATGGCCTTTATACTTCCTTTTTCGCTAGCATTATTTATTTCATATTTGGAACCTCCCGCCACATCTCAGTTGGCATCTTTGGTGTGATTTGCCTGATGGTGGGACAAGTGGTGGATCGTGAGATACAGAGAGCCGGCTACGACTTAGAGCCAGCGGCACTCGGTGGCCTCACAGATACAGCAGTGTATATAAACACCACCATTTCACCCGTGAATCGGACATCACAGAAGCTGCTCTGTGATAAAAGCTGCTATGCAATTACAGTGGGAGCCACCATGACCTTCATAGCTGGAGTTTATCAGGTAAGAGGAGGTAGACAAACAGGTATTCTGTGGAAATAGTTTTAATTCTTCTGTAGGAGGTTGCCCACATGAACAGCCTGCTGGGCTTGCACACCTCCTCAGTCTGCATCCCAGGTGAGTGGACACAAGGAGGACTGGAGGTCTCCAGTTACCGTGGTACAAGAAACTCCTCTGTGTCCTCTCCATTTTGTGCTTGCAGTGCTACTGTGTTGGGGACTGTAGGGACCTGCACGTAACTGCCTGCTGCTCTCACACAATCTGCTCTTCTGCTCACCACTTTCCCTGCTGTGCCCTGAAGCTCTGGTTGGTTTTTGGGGTTTGGGTTTGGGTTTTTTTGCCTTGCTTATAGCTTAGGCCTCCATTTTGTTGGCCAAAAATGTGGTATGTCAGCTTTTAATTCCAGTCTTCAGTCATTTACTTTTTCTCTTATCAAAAAATAATCTGGACAGTAAAAGTATCTCCAGTTTCTTTTTATTTGTCACTGTGCTTGTAATACTTTGTGTTTGCCCACTTGAAGCCAAAACAATGCCATTGTATGAAAAGGACACTACTGAGAAGGTAAAATATGTTTGAAATAAAACTTTTAAATTATGACCATTTAAAATATATTACTTACTATTTTACCACTATGTCTTTACTTACTTCCTAGAATGCTTGCTGCAATTAGAGTAGGTATTTTTGTTTCTGGAGAGTCATGCATTAACCAGAATGGATTTAGTTTTAATGGCACTGCAGAGCTACGGTGTTTGAGTTTGTGAGTTCACAGTCATGTGTTCTTACAGTGACCTCCAGGGTGACAGCAAATGGAACTATAGAAGAGCTGAAAAGGAAACGTACCTGTGACAATATAAAACACTGGTTTTAGACATAACCTGGTACTTTTTCTTGTACTGCAAGTTAGTGTTGAGTAACTTCAGAAGTATTCTGAGACTCCTGAGGTACACTGGGTTTTGTGTTTCACTGTAGGATGGATGCAGTTTTGGAGTTGTGAATTGCACTTAATATTCTTTGGAAGTACAGTTACAATTAAGTTTCTCTATATAAAGAAGTCAAATTACTTTATTTAAGTCCCTCTGAATGTTAGACATTCTGTTTGCTGTCACTGCCTGCTAGCCACTCGGTCTTCACCCTCTCAAATATCAAATTTTTATATTCTTTTTTGGAAGCTCTAACCAAAATCACATATTCTTTGTATCAGAAAGTTTACAATCAAATCACAAAAATACAGCCAGCTCACACCAGTTGCCTACAGCATAACTAGGTAAGCTTTTTATTGCTAATGTTTTACAAACAGAAAAACTTTGAGTTACCTTAATTCCCAAGCTTGTGAGGGAGCCTTTTTAAGAGCTTGGCTCTGATCCGATGTCCAGTTAGTCCAGGTCCCAAAGCTGCACCCTCTCCAGCCACCATCCTAGCATTCTTTATTTTGCCTTAACTACTTAATAGGATGTATCAAGTAGACATTACTTAAAATTTAACACCTCTAAGTTCTGGCCTGCAGTCTTCAGGTAACAGTGTTGTAACATCCCTGTTGTCCCGCTCAAGGAATTAAAAGGTTTCTAGCAACTGCTGTGAGAAGGGGCATGCTCTATTTGCCATGAAGGCTGACGAGGAGAAAGGGACATTTACCAGATGTGAAGACATGTGTAGGGTAAGCCTCCATAAAACCAGTTATTCCCATGAGAGAGCATCCACAAGGATTTGTTCATTCAACTGGCATTAATAAAAAATGAATGACAAGGTACTTGTAAAACTTCTCTCTTTACATAATCTGCATCACAAGAGTTTGCAGCTCATATACAATCTGAATTGGGTACCCCAAACTTCACACAGTGTGAAGGACAGCTGTTATGCCATAAGCTGTATTTTTATTGCAGGTTGTGAGCTCAACTCTAAGGCAGACAAAGACAACCAAAAAGGTTTTGGATCCCTGCAAAGTTCACAGAGATTATACAAACTTGAGAGAGAAATGGCAAAAGTAGCTGGTATTTGAAATGCTTTATTCTCGGGGTTGCCCACTGGGGTAACGAGGAGTTACAACTGAACCAACAAGCAAACAACAAATACAGGTTCAACAGAGTACAAAGACCCCTCAAAAACCCTCCTCTGTGTTAGAAATGCCTTTCTTTAAGTGTGATGTACAAGGAGCAGCTGAATGCTGGAGACCGTTTTTCCCTGCTCAGACCATGCCTTGTCCTCCAGGCCCATGCACAGTGGTTTTGGTTTTGTTTTTATCCCATCTCTCTCCAGAGTCCCTCAGTGATGACATCTGCAAGATTTGCATCCTAATTTGTTGTGTGTGATTGATTCCTTCTAGGTGGCCATGGGTTTCTTTCAAGTGGGCTTTGTCTCAGTGTACCTCTCCGATTCATTGCTGAGTGGATTTGTCACAGGTGCCTCCTTTACCATCCTGACCTCACAAGCCAAGTATCTCCTGGGCTTAGACATTCCACGGAGCAGTGGCATCGGCTCCCTCGTAGCCACATGGATAAACATCTTCAGAAACATACACAAGACCAACATCTGTGATCTCATCACCAGCTTCTTGTGCTTTCTTGTACTTATCCCAACCAAAGAACTTAATGAACATTTTAAATCCAGGCTCAAGGCTCCAATACCAGTTGAATTAGTCGTGATTGTGGCAGCCACTCTGGCATCTCACTTTGGGAAGCTGAGAGAGACTTATGGCTCGAGTGTTGCTGGACATATTCCAACTGGTTTTCTGCCACCCAGCCCTCCAGACTGGAACCTGATTCCTAATGTGGCTTTGGATGCTATCCCCATAGCTATAATTGGCTTTGCCATCACTGTCTCCCTCTCGGAGATGTTTGCCAAGAAGCATGGTTACTCTGTGAAGGCCAACCAGGAAATGTATGCCATTGGCTTCTGCAACATCATTCCCTCTTTCTTCCATTGCTTCACAACAAGTGCAGCTCTTGCCAAGACTCTTGTCAAAGAGTCCACAGGCTGTAGGACACAAATGTCTGGCATGGTGACTAGTTTGGTAATCCTATTAGTCCTCCTTGTGATTGCACCTTTATTTTATTCCCTTCAGAAATGTGTCCTTGCTGTCATAACCATTGTGAACCTCAGAGGAGCCCTGCGGAAGTTCAAGGACCTGCCAAAGATGTGGCATTTGAGCAGAGTGGACACAGTGATCTGGGTAGTTACTATGGCAGCCTCAGCACTCATCAGTACTGAGATTGGCCTCTTGGTTGGTGTTTGCTTCTCTATGCTCTGCGTCATTTTCCGAACTCAGAGACCGGAGGCACCGCTGCTTGGCTGGGTGGCAGACTCTGAGACCTATGAATCCCTCTCTGCTTACAAGAACTTGCAAACCACACCAGGAATTGTGGTGTTCCGTTTTGAGGCTCCTCTCTACTACATCAACAAAGAGTGCTTTAAATCCGTCCTTTACAAGCAAACTGGGGTTAACCCAGTCTGGGTGAAGACAGCAAAGAAAAAGGCAGCAAAAAGGAAGCTTAGAGAGAAAGAGGTGGATTCTGTTGGCAACCAGACCAGCATCTCCATGGATTTTGTCTCTGAACCTCTGGGTTTTCACACAATAGTGATTGACTGTTGTGCAGTACAGTTTCTAGACACGGCAGGAATACGCACGCTCAAAGAGGTCTGCAAGGACTACAGGGAGATAGATGTCCAGGTGCTACTGGCCCAGTGCAATCCTTCAGTGAGGAGTTCCCTGATCCGAGGAGAATTCTTTAAGGAAGGGGAGGACCACCTTCTCTTCCACAGCGTGCACCAGGCTGTGGACTTCGCACTGGGTGCACAGGGGCACAGTGGGACCAGTGTTTCCAAGAACTAGTTGTGGAAAGGGAGCAAGCTGGAACAAAGCCTGGGAGGGGGAAAAAAGTGGCTCTGGGTTTGTATGTCTATGCAATATATATGCACTCGGTTAAAAAGAGGTAGAGTTGTTTTTAACACGCTGGTTACTATGCAGTCTGTTGTGATGCTTTAAATTTACCTACTGGGTGTAGCAATTGAATAGGTGGTACTGAATGAAGGCGATTCTTAACTTGATTATGGCCAATCTGTCAGTCTAAGAGTTTTCATATGGTTGTTCATCCCATTTCTCTCCTCTCCTGAACTTTCCTTGCCTCTCTTGCAATCCTGTCTTTATGGAGGGGATGGGATTTTAAAGTAGTCCAGGCATCCTGTCCAACTGAATAATGAGAGGCAACTCATTTCTTGTCCCGCTTTCTGGCATTGCTTTTCCATATTACCACCCCGTTTTCTAAGGAATGACTGACAGAGACTCTTTGCTCTGGTCTTTCCCATGGAGTGATTGGTTGGTGATTTTTGTAACCTCCCTAAATTTGAAGACAGAATCACAGAATCTCAGGATTTGGAAGGGACCTTGAAAGATCATCCAGTCCAGTCCCTCTGCCAGAGCAGGAACACCTAGATCAGGTCACACAGGAACGTGTCCAGAGGGGTTTTGGATGTCTCCAGAGAAGGAGACATCTCTGGGCAGCACGTTCCAGTGTTCCCTCACCCTCACTGTGAAAAAGTTTTTCCTCATATTTAAGTGGAACCTCCTGTGTTCCAGCTTGTACCCATTGCCCCTTGTCCTATCACTGCCTGTCACTGAGAAGAACCTGGCTCCATCCTCCTGACACTCACCCTTTACATATTTATAAACACTAATGAGGTCACCCCTCAGTCTCCTCTAAGCTAAAGAGACCCAGCTCCCTCAGCCTTTCCTCCTATGGGAGATGCTCCACTCCCTTAATCATATTTGTGTCTCTATGCTGGACACTCTCCAGCAGTTCCCTGTCCCTCTGGAACTGAGGTGCCCAGAACTGGACACAATATTCCAGATGGGGTCCTACCAGGGCAGAGTAGAGGGGGAGGAGAACCTCTCTTGACCTACTGACCACCCCTCTTCTCATACACCCCAGGATGCCCTTGGACTTCCTGGCCACAAGGGCACAGTGCTGGCTCATGGTCATCCTGCTGCCCACCAGGACCCCCAGGTCCCTTTCCCCTACAGATAAATAAAATCTAAACAAGCATAGAAAAGTCTTAACGAATAGCTTCTAACCTCCTGTCACCTCCAAAGGCTTTGTCATTGTCTCCTGAGAGCCTGCTGCAGCCCTGGGGCCATGGTTACCTCATTTCTACACGGGCCTTTACATGCCAGGAAAGTTTGCCTCTTCAGCTGGAACTTTTTTGTAATGGTTTTTATTCAGAAGTGACTGTTTAGGAGTCTCGTTCATCTACACGGTCAGTCATTTGTTTCCCTAATATTTAGGGCTTCTTTAGCATTGTGGACATTAGATACAGAAAATCTCTCATTCTTGACTTTCAACAGAAGCCAGTTTTATATGCCAGGCAGACAGAATTATAGGTATGAAAATGAAAAGGACCAAATAGATTATCCAGCATCTGTCCAAACTCGTCCATGTCGCACAGATTTCATGTGTGAATGCAGGTTTTGTTGAATGTAAACCATTTATGTGTGCTCTGTTGTGGACTTTATATAATGGGGATGGACAGGCCAAGAAATAGAGCTATTGGAAAAGGAGCCAGGGAGAATTCTGCTGAAAGTTATTTCACTATGTTAGTGTAGGTAAAACTTTGTACTTTGGTTTTAAATTCTGCAGAACAGTGAAAAGTGCCTGTTCTCCATGCTGAAATACAAGCACCAGGAAGGGGTTCTCTGTTCTTACAGCAATAGAATACGATTCTGAAGGCAGAATCGAGCGATTAATAAGAGTTTTTACTGAGTACCAGCTATACATAGCACACAATACATCTTTGGAAGATTGTAGTTTCTCCCAGGGGAGTTGATAGTCTGAGTTGTGGGTTCTTCACAGCTTTTAAAAGGGAAAAGACGTTGTATAGAGTATTCTTATCCTTCATCGTTCAAAAATGAGTCAGGAGTCAAAAAAGGAATAAAATGCAATGTGAATCATGAAGCATTTTCTAAATAGAAATATATTTTGAGTTTAGGATTTTTTTTATTCTTTCTAAATCTGAACTGGGACTTAGTAACTATCCCCTTCTTCCTATGGTAAAGGAGCCGGGACCTCAGGAGAAGGACATAGATAGCAGAAAGATGAGTCCCAGGACCTGGCAACCTCTATATGTGAACTGAACTTAATATATATTTTTAGGACCTCTTAGCAATGTATAGAAATACTGGGGGTGGTGGGGGATGACTGTAGCATATTTTGAAAAGGAGCACAAAACTGAGAGCTGTGCATTAAATATTCTAGAACTGGAATTGTTAAGGAAACAGGTCTCCAGATACTGTAGAGAAAATGCTAAAGCTTCTGCAGTATTCAAAAAAAACACACAAATATTTTTCTTTCTTACCCTGGAGGCATGTTTGTATCAGGAGGTGAATCCCAAATAGCTGTTGCTGAATTCTGTCTTTCCGGCAGTAACCTCCTGGATGAACTTTCTAATTCTGTGTGAAGAATGCCTTCTGCAGTTTGGATAATTACAATTAGTGAATCGCTATTAGCAGAGCGGATTAGCCTAAGCCATACAAAAGCAGTGAGTGGGGTTAACGCCTACATATAGGGAGTGAGCACAGGATGGAAGTGATGATTTAATTCCTCACACACAGTACCTGCTTGAGTTCCTATTCAGAGCCCCTGGGTTGGGAGCAAGCTGAGTGCCAGTTTGGGAAGGCTTGTCACCACAGAGGTTTGTGCCTGGCTGGTGGCAGGCAGGCTTACACAGGTTCATTTAGCAGACAGCAGTGCAAGCATCACTAGAACTTCCAACAAAAGCCTCGATACCATTTTTAAATGCTGGTTTTTTTTTTAATAGTTTTTAAACTAATATTTTTCAAGAGAGCAGAACAGTCCTAGAAGCCGTGTCCATTTTCTCAAAGCCCCGATGAAAAATCAAAGCGTGGCAAACAATAAGCAGCAGACGTTGTTATGGCAAAGGTTCCTGCCAAACCCCCTGCTACTCCTCACCCGTTTGCCCTTCAAGCATCTGAGAGGGAGAAGAGGGAAGAGCCAGGAGGCTTCCTCTAAGGCAGGGCAGCCGCCGGTGGGGTAGAAGTGAAGTAGAAAATACTCTGAGTGATTCTTTGCTCACAATTTCTCTCTCCCATACTCCTTCTGTGCTGCCCAAGTGGAGGTTTTTTGATGTGTGACCATGCACAGATTTGTGTAGCCAAATTTTGAGACGAAGAAGCCAGTAATTATTTATTAAAAGATGGGTTTTTTCCAAATCCATTTCTACCTGTGCCAGGAAGGAAGGGATAGCAACGTAACTTCCAAGGAGTATGTGCTTTCCGCAGCTAGCAGGATGCATATTTGTAGCTCCTGGGTATTTATTTACATAAAAGCACAATAAAACAGTCATAAATTGTTTTTTTTTTCAAAGAATTAATTTAGATTACAGCTTAAAGATATGCTGAATTGATTTATGTGTAGCTAGAGCGCGTTGTATTTGACCTCCATGCTGTTTGTGCAGCCACAACTGGCAATATAACCTCCGAATTCCAGTCCGAGCAAAACAGAAGGAACTGTGTTACAATCACAGAACTGTCTAGGCTGGAAGGGACCTTTCAGATCATCGAGTCCAACCATAGATACAACAGCACAAACAGCCAGACAACCAACAGAACAAGCTTTAATGTTCTTATTTCAGATGAAGTCTAGAGGTTGTAGTATTAATAAGTCTGTATTAATGCACAAAGCTCCGGTTAAAAGGGAACAGAGGTAAATTCCACTTGCCAGAGAGTTCAGTATAATAAGGAGTCCTTTGAAATTAGCTCAAGCTTAGAGCTTATCATGGTTGGAATTTTTTACAACAGTGGGCTTTCAGCCATTTTCCCTTTAGGCCGAAGAAGCGTTTTCTAACAAAGACACGAATCTGATTTAAGCCTGTGAGCAAGAAGTGTGCTTTGCTTGAATGTTTATGAGCCCTTTAGAAGTACTCCAGTTTCACCTGAAGGAATCAGGGACAACTGATTGGTGACTGTTTCCCTAAAGAGTTTATTTTATAGAGGAATTTCGTATATATACATGTATATGTATGTTTATATGTGTGTATGTGTACATCCATGTATATGTGTGTATATATATATATATACACACACACATATATACACCTTGTGCTGCTGTGTGATGGATGCAGCAGCTCTATGTATCCAGTTACACTTGGATGATATTCCTGGAAAGGGCTCTTCTTCCTTCTGCTCTTTTAAATGAACTGTGGAATACATGTACGGGATTTTATAAGGGGAAATCTACCGTACCCAGTGCTGCCCACACCTTCTCTTCTGCCTACCTCACAGCTTCTTTTGTGATCAATAGCAAGAGGGAATCTCAGAATGATTGGGCTTGGGTTTATGCATCTGTTTGGAACAGAAATGTTCATCCCAGGTGCAACCTTTAGAACCCCAGGCTAGACTGGAGGATGGTATAAATCAGTGCATCTCCATTCCCCAACGTACTAATCGGCAATTATCAGTCTAAATGAAGAATTAAGAGATCATTAGCACATTCATTAATGACAACAACATAGCATTATAGAAATTAACACACTCAGTCTCAGCTGCACTAAAGACTCCTGGAAATGTCTTTAGTAATACCCTGCTAAATGTCAGGGTCTTTTTTTATGTTTATTGCTGCTATAGATAGTAGTGTCAGTTCCTCCTAACGTGGCAATTGCACTAATAAATGTTACACTTGCGATTTGACAGGGAAATAACTTTCAGTCTACTTCATAAACCAGGGAAAGGTACTGCAGTCAGGCACGTGGTGTTTATTCTCAGATTTATAATGCCATTGCCAACCTTAGTCCTGTGTGATTTAGCGATCCCGATTTCCTCGTAAGCCGTTGCAGCTCCATCTGCTCCTCTCTTAACTCACTGCGAGACCCACCTCTCCACCCTCCAACTTCTTCCTGTGTTTTGCTGTAAGACATTGCATATGATTGACTGTAAACAGAAAAATCCCTGCCTCTGTGTGTGTGGCTGTTACGTGTGACCTGCTGCTCGCTTTTCACACCAGATCTTATGATAAGGCTGCAGCTCCTGAACAAAGGGGTGTGAGACAAGGCCAAAAACCCCAGCGGTCCTTTGGGGCTGGGAGACACAGGGGGGCTGTGGGGTGCTGGTGGGGGAGCACCGCTGCACGTGGGCCACCACGCCGGAGCCTCAGCCCCCCTGTGGGGCTGGGTGAGGGTTTGTGTAGCTGCAGGAGTAACGACAGATTAACCTGGTGGTGTCTTTATTTTGGGGTACTGCCGTGCTGTGTTGTACATCCACGCGCCTTTCTCTGTTAACAAGTGTGGTTATAACACAGGACCTGGGCCCTGCTCAGAGCTGCTGCATAAGTCACTGTCCCAAATGGCATACACGAAGAATTTCTGTTTTCATGATTATTTATTTTTATCTAATTTTTAATGTAAGTGTGCCCATGCCTCTCCTAGCCAGGATAGCAGAGCTGTTGTGGCTGCTGTGCTCCTTCCCAGTCGGGCTGCAGTGATGAATGGAAAGGTACATTTTCTGAGGAAAAAATCACAGCCATTCCTTCCTCTCTGCTCGCCTCTGCTGGCTTGTGCCAGGAGACATTAAAACCCACTGCTGATGGGTCAGAAGTGCAGCGGGGAGATATCACAGGCAGGAAAGCATCCTGGCTGCCACACCAGGGTTTTAAGTCAGTCAATACCCTACTGCTTCCCACAGCCTCGTGCTGAGATTTGCTGTGAACTCTGCCCGTACCAGGACCTAGATCTAGGCTTACCTGGTGGAATTCAGGCTTTTTGTGGCCAGTCCTCCCTTGAGAAGACCGACAACACCATGCATCTCCCTGGGTCCAGTTCCCTGAATCTTTCACCCCAGGGATGCTCTCACTCCCTGTGCCCCACCACCCTTAGCTGCTTGCTGTTGTCTCTCGTGCTGCTGGTGCATAGACCTTTTAAGATGGTTGAAGTTGCATCGCTTGCATGTCTCCATTCCAGAAACTGTGGAGGAAAGCCCTGCAGCCGTGTACACAGGCCAGTGTGGGGCTAACCTGAGCTTCCCCAGCACGGCTGGGTGACAGCTGGTCTAGAAGATCATAAAAACTGGAACAAGAGGAAACTCTTTGAGTTGAGGGTGGAACTCTTCAGGCAAAGAGTTGGTTTTTTTTTTTCAGGGCATTATCTTCTGTTGTAGGTTTGGTTTTTTTTCCTCATGCTGTAGAAAAGTGATTAAATGATTGAGGTGATTTACAGTTTGGGGGGGGAGGGCATTTACCAGTATAGCTAAGCTAATGAAGCTGTGACACACGTAGCAGTCATCTTCTGCTGATGCCATTCAAGGTGCTTTGTATCTGTGTATCTTATTTTACTTTGCCAAGTCTCAACGTAGGATACAGTTGTGAGACTTCAATATTGACGTAACTGTCCACACTAGAAGGGCTTTGCACTTGTACTATGCTGGCGTAGATAAAAGGAGCAATGTCTTTAGCACAGACTTTGCACTGTGAATGACCTTGTTAAGACCCAAGGATTACTTGCACTTGATTGTCGTGTTTGTAAGCCTTTGGAGGATCAGCTGCTCATGTGAAAAACTACCTGATCTTTAGTAGTTCAGTCAAATTGCACCTGAAGCGGAGATAATGCTGAGTCTTGCATTTTCTTTTGAGCTTATTACAGTGCTGAAAGCAAGGCCTCTGGTTAGGTAAAATAGCAAATATTTAATATATACATGTATTTAATTCATAGTGTGATTAGTATATTTCTGTTTTATTTTCTAGAGATGATACAAGCTAAGGCATATTGCTGTTTTTCTAAGGTGCAAATACACATAATATTACAGCATTAGATGGAGAATCAAATCTCCATTGAGTAAATTTACTGACAAAAATACTTGAATTCCAGCTCCCTCTAGCTCTGAAAGCACTTAGCTCTTAGTCTGGCTCCTAAATGATCTCAAGACTCTGGAGGAAGATAGGAAATGAAACATTTTGCTGGACTTGGGTCCAAGTTTTTTATGTCGAATTTTTGACTTAACTAAATGTTATGTATATTTGAAAAGCAGCTGAGATACCGTTAGAGGTAAAGCCTCACTATTTCTGGTGGGCACGTGATGCTTTGAGTTCATCAGCCTCTTGAGTCTGTGACCATCATCTCTGGGACCTTGGTACATTTTGGGGTATGATTTTTTAAATAATTTTAAATTCAGAATCATTTTAGATACTTGTGGCGTAGCGTTTTGCAGAGTAAACAAGATGGCAAATATTGCCTGGAGTAACTTTTTCAAGTTGCAGAAGCAGTTTAACCAAACAGGACCTCAGGAATGGAACAGATCACGTTGGCCAGCTGGCCTAACCAGTTTACAAAGTGGTTTGTTGGAATAAGATGCGGAAAAGTTGTATAAGTATGTCTAAAAAATCACCTTACTTTTTACTGTGACTTCCTCTCTGTGGTAGAAATAAGGTATAACGTTTCCCCCTGTTGGGTGGCAGAGTCTGGGGTGCTGGGGGAGCTGTTTCACTCTGTGGCATCAGTGTGTGCCAGGTGGGCATGGGCCTTTCCCTGTCCCCGACCTGGGGAGTGAGGTGCAGCCGTCCGCTCCTGGCTGAGCGCTGTGACATTTGTGAGAAGAGTTTTATTTTGTCAGTCGTCTTCTTAACGTCCTGCCATCAGCTGTGTGGGGGGTGTAGCCGCTGCGTGGTGTTGTCTCTCCTTTACACTCTCTCTGTTAGATCTGCATTGATTGTAATTTTTAAATACTAATGTGCCTTATTGCGGAAGATTTGTAGAAATTGTAGAAGATTTGTTTTAGCAAAAGAATTTTCTATCAAATACGATAAAATCTTTGGGATTTCTTTATAAGCATTAAAAGATGATATTTATGTTTTTTCTGTTGTTGGACATGTGCTTGATGCCTTAGACGATGCTGCAGCTAGAAATTTAAGGAAACCTGCACGTGTTTGAGCAGTGAGTCCCCAGTCCCTGCCTCTGCTGAGGGTTGTGCCCGTTGTGAAGCGCAGTGTGTACACAGCTGTGTGCACTGTCCCCTGCACACGCCTGGAAGTTTCCTGCCAACATAAACCGGGGCATCGACTGACGATAACGTGGCCAACAGCAGACTTTCACCTCCCTCTGCAACCCGGCTGCCCTTTGTCTCATGAATAATAACAAGTAATAAGCAACGTGGTGACGATGGTGTGCCATGTGCCGGTGAGCAGCACCCTCCTGTGGGCCAGGTCCGTATTCCTAAGACAGAAGAAATGACAGATCTCATCAGATTTGGTGCTGCTTGTACTTCACCTTATGTGTGGTTATAGCACATGGCATTACATGTTTCAGCCTTACAAAATTTCTGCAATGTGTTTGGTGTCATTGGACATAACAGGTTATATGACTTGGTAAGGTCATGGCATCTAAGAGTCAGAGTGAAAATCAGAGCAGCTGTGGATGCAGTTCTGGGCACTTAGTGTGAGCTTTATTTCTGCATGCGTGTTCTTGAGTTAGACAAAAGATTTTCTTGATCCAGCACGGCTCAGCTTTTACCTGAGGAGGCCTTTCACCTTAGGAAAAGTCAGCGCACACGCTGTAATTTTAGTGTTGGTGCCAACAGAGAGGTGGGAGCACTCAGTTATGGAAAATGCCAGCAGGAGCTTTCCGCTCCCTTGAAAAGCTTAGGGCAGCTATTGCCTTCAGGAGAGTGACTGATTCCTGCCGATACAGAGCTGAGGTAACAGGTTTCAACGAGCAGCTCCCTTTACCCGTGCTACTCAAGGCTCTACCCTGCCTGCACACCCCCCTGACTGTCACCGTACACGCTCCTGTACTTGAGACCCCCCAGCACCATCTCCTGGGTCACAGCCTGGTGGAGCCTGCTTGGGAAAGGTGTACCAGGGGTCCAGTCCGTGCAGAGCCCTCCCAGCACCTGGTAAGCAGCAAGCTAAAAAACTCTGAGCACTTAAGACATTTTTTTTACAGCTTTTGCAGCACTTCTCTGTTAAGCTTCCTAATTCCTTTTCTCAAACCTGTTGACTCCCACCACACCACGTGGCACTCTCCCACCATTTGTCTTGTGTGAAAAAGCTTTTTCTTTCTGTTTAAAATTTAATAGCAGATGATTGGAGATGTGCTGTGGTTTCTGGGCTTCTTACCTACCCGGTGGAGCATCTCTCTGTCCTGTGACACTGAGATGTGACCCCTGTAGGATCCCTCAGCACAGCCTGGGTGGGTGATGAGCTGGTGTGGAATGGCTACTGGGAGAGCTCGGGAACCAGCCACAGGGCTCTGCCCGACGTGGTGGGGGGCAAGTTGTGGCAACTGCACATAGGGTGCCCCCCATGAGCCAGCCAACAGCTATAGGGGTCAGAGCATCCCACCAGCAGAGCCTCAGCCCCATGGAGGGCTCGTCGGCTGCACACACAGGTCAGGTCTGAAATGGTGCCAAGTAGCCTGGGCTCAATGCCAATTCAGTATGAAATAATAATGTGTCTCCCCGTTTTTATTCCACTGTATTCATCTGTGGTCAATTTAATCTGTTTACAGAGCCATTATAGCATTTTCAATTATTAGCTTGATAGTTTCGAAAAGGGTCATAAGCACTGGACATTTGTCATGCAGGGGAAAACATGAAAACGGCAACAAAGAGCCGCAAAAGTCAGCAAGGAATTCTTTTCACCCTCCTTATATAAATTATATATATAAATTATAAATGCTCCCCAAATTCTCTCCAGCTGATGTGCTTGGAAGTGCTCTTTTTTCTCATCTTCTAGGAGTGGGCATCAGTGCTGGGGGAAGGGCTTGCAGCAGGGTGTTAGCCGGGTGGAGCCAGCATGTCCTACATCTGCTACCTTCACACTGAGTCTCTGTCCAAGGACTTTCCTCCATCTTACATCTTTCAAAATACACTAAAAACCATTGCTTCATGGGTAGTTGCTGGGAGCGAGCAGTAGCTGAAATAAACGCTCTTTATTATTACCTATTTATAGGTTCCTTCGTCCCTCTCAAACTTGAGAGTGGTGGCATTACTATGTGCAGTCACAGGGGGAGTGACACTTTTGGCCTCCCAGTGTTTATGTCTGGAGAGAACTTTATCTTTGCTTTGCATGCTCTGCTGTGACCCCTGCATGTCAGCACAAACTGCCCTGCCAAATAACAGGAGGCTGCAAAAACCCTTTTATTTTCTGGGAAGACCTAGTGTACTGCTTCTACGTTCTCTGCTGTTGCCTCTTGCAGAAATGTGAATAATTGCTCTCCAAGAAACCACAGGAGAAGTTCTGTTCAGCTTTTTGTGTCCTCGGGGGCTTCTGTTGCGTTTTGCCATATCTCAGCAGTGGGAGCAGTACTGGGCTTGTCTCCTTTTCCTTGTTTTTCCTTTAAAAAAAGATGGGGTTTTGCAGATGTCTACATGTTGGCAATTAATTCCCAAGTGGAACCAAACCAGCAGCCATCCACAAAGACTGTTAAGCCTCAAATGTGAAGAGAAGGAAAAGCATCTCCCTTTGATACCTGGCACCGTTACCTGGCTCAGTTACCTTATTTTAAATAAAGTTGCATGTGATCTAAGTAACTGCAGAGCAGTGGGGTGCAGCCATGGACTAAGCCAGGCTGGCCCGTTTACGGAGCCAAGACATGTGGGATGCTACTTGAAAGTCTTCCAGAAGCTAAATGGTCATAAGTATATTTACAAGCCTTAAAGCAAATCAAAAATCCCTGCACAGTGTGGTTAACTCTGTTCCAAAGAAAAATTTGAGGTGCCAGCTTGTCCTCTTAAACAAAAGCAGTGCATTGACACAGCAGCAGAGACTTGAATTCGCTACACTTACCCACTGCAAAATGCCTGGGTAGCAATCACGGACCCAAACACTTCCATTATTATTTTCTACTTCAGGATAGAAAACCGAAATAACCCACTCCTGCATTTTCCTTGAACCTGGAGCTTGGGTTTTCACTCCTGTGTTTCTTGCTGGTTTCTGTGGCTGTTGTGTTACATTGCTCACACACCTTGCCATAAGTGAAAAAAGTGGATTTCGTGCTTTCTGCTTGTCTTAAAAACAGAGGGTGCCGTGTTACTGACAGGTGACGTCCTGTCTACGCTAGCATTGTTCAAGCTAATACCATCTGTCCAACCCAGCCTTGCCCAGAAAGGAGCTAAACAGTTAAGTGAGTTTATAGTGGCAATACAGAAAAACCCTTAAAGATGCGTTTGAAAACAAACAGTTTTAGCAGTTAGCTGTAGTGACCTTGCATTTGGAAGGCAGGGCAGCCTTAGCCACCTCAAGGTCACATGAAGTTCCATTGTGGGTTTCTTTATTTAACCTGTCTGCTATACATTTTCTAGAGCAAATGTGAAATGTTTGCTGCCCTTGCCTCACCTCAAAAGTAATTTCAGAGATGTACCCAGCATTCAGCGTATCCAAGTATGTGCTTGGTTATGTCAGGATGGAGAACATAAAATGACCTCTCCTCAGTGCCCACAGCCTGAATTTCCAGTGCAGAGAGGACCATGCAGAAGCTGCCCTAGCATGGAGACTCGCTGTTTTGAAGAGGTCAATGCAGACAACCCAATGCATGGGGAAGCCAGCTGGGATAAGGAGCTTGAGAACGTAATTAGATGGAAAGTATGGAATATTTTGAAGTTGAGTATACAAAAGCAACTGGGAGTTTGCACACAAGAAAGGGAGGAACAAGTTTGTAGGGAAGGATGGCAGAAGAGGCATGGAGACAGAAGGGATGGAACCAAAAGTGCTCACTTTTGGTGGAAAAGCATGGCTAGACCAAGGCTTACCAAGCTATGTCAAGTGATAACAGAAATCAGAATAATCAATAGAGTTCCAGAATATGTAAGTGAAGATGGAAGTTGGGAAGCAAAGCAGCAGCCAGCAGTGAAGGCAGGGCAGAGGTTAAAGGTAGCCTTAGATGCTGTCACAAATGGGAAAAGTGCTTTGTTCTGTTTTCATGTTGGGACAGATCAGAGATCCAGAATTGGAAATGAATGCTTCCTAAGTAAGATCAAAACCCAAAGATGGATTGTGCCCAAGATGTTTCAACCCAGGAGACAAGCCAACTTAAAGGACCAGCCTGGCCAGCTCTTTAATGAACTCACTGGTTCTTCAGTGACTGAATTTCAAGATGAAGATGAATCATACAGACAATAGAAATTTGGGTCATTTGCTAATGAAGAAGATGGAAAAAGAGTGAGTAGAAACAACATTGAACAGGCTATAAGTGGGAAGATACTAAAGCGTATGAAAGGGTAATCTTTTAAGGATGGGAGGAATGACAAGACTAAGGAAGGATACGGTCTGTTACTGAAAGAAAGGGAAGGGAAAGGGGAGCTCTCAACAGATGTACCTGAAAACACATGAGCTGTGGAGAAATGGCAGAGAATAAAGAATTCACATAAGTAGATAAATACATTGAGCAGCTGTTTCCCTGCCATGTGCTCTCTCATTTTTTTTCCCTGCTGCTGGAGAGTACTGATGTTTCTTATTTATTTACTTCTAATTACTGAGATACAGACTTCCACTGATGAGATAAATGTAGCTCAGGATGCTGATCTTCCCCTTCTTTTCCCTCAGGGTGTCTCCCCATCATCTAAATCAAAGCCTTGTGAAAATGTCACCTCTCCACACCCCACCCCATCTCTCTCAGCCCTCTCCCCAAGCCCAGCACACAGGCGGTGCCGGGACCAGAGGCAGGGGCCGAGCTGCCTGAACGCCAGGCGTTTGTCCTGCTCCACGGGGCAATGGCACGTCCAGCAAAATCAATGGAAAAGAGGTGGAAAAGAAAGAGTGGAGAAGGTGGTGTGCAGGAGGATGTGCTGAGAGGTCTGGGGCAGGTTGTTGGCAGGGATCACAAAGGCACAGCAGTTACAGCTGGTATTTATGAGGCTGCTGTTTCTCCCGGCCGCTAATGCAACCCTTCACCTTCACCTACAAAAGGAGCACAACCCTGCACTTCACTGGATTGTGCTTACTTCTGCAAAGCAAAATCTCTTATTATTTGTGCTAATATATATATATATATTTGTGCTTGTCTCTAAAAGGCACGTGCAAAGCATGGATTGTGCAGATTTGACACGTATTGGGTTCTTCTGTCTACCTAGAAATTACCTGTGTCATCCCACCTTTGCCATCTGGGCACAATTCTGGTTTTTGCTGCCCCAGCACAGCCTGGGTGTCTGGCTCTGAGAGCGGGTGAGCACAGCCTGGCTGGGCAGAGCTGGAGGGACTGGTGGCACCACACTGGTGGAAAAGCTACCGGGAAAGAGAGGTCATTGTGGAACCAGTTTTGCTTTTTGCTTGGTTTTTTTGTTTGTTTTTCAAACAAAAGCTTGTCCAGCATAGATGAAAACCTGAGCAGAGAAGCCCGGCAGGACTCAGGCAAGGATGTTGAGCTGAGGGAGGGGCAGAGAAATAGCACATGCAGGAAGATTTCTTTGCATTGTTCCCCGTGTTTAGCAAACACATCTCCAGATACCAGCAATACTGTTATCTGGCAGGAGCACTTCTCTAAACCTCTTCAATCATTCTTAATGGCCGGAACAAGTTTTCATCAAAAATACTCTCCCAGAACGATGTTTGTTTTCAAAATACAGCTCTATTTGGCTGCTTGTACCATCTTCATGGGCTGGAGCGAGATAAAAGGGCTGATGGCTTGGCTGAGTAACTCAGGTCTCTTCTCAAGGGAAGCGGCACATGGTCCAGAAGGAAGGAGAAGGGAGCAGGTTTGCACAGCCTCATGCTTTCTGTGTTCACTGTGAGCTGTGAGGAGAGAGGTCAGGTCTGTCTGCCAGGAGAAGCTCCAGGTAGTGAGAAAACACCCACTGTCTCCCCACAGCCAGAGGTAAGAGATTTGTGCTGGGACCAGTGATGTGAAATAGAGATGTGGGGCAGGGCACTGGGAGTTCTCATCATCCCAGCTCAGTTTCTGACAGCAGTCACTCTAGGTCTCCTCTCAGGAGAATTTTTTTTTTCTTTCTGTGTGTATTGTTCAGTTTTGGCAAAAAAAAATAATAATTGTTTTTTGTTGCAGCTATATTGTGACTGAAAAACTTGGAGTAGCTCTGGAAAGTCGGCATGTTACTTAACCAGCCTGAGAAAGCAGGACGCTTTCGTTGTGCAGGTAGGAGCCCCTGTGATGGGCCTGTTTGGTGCAAGCCAGCAATGTAATTTAAAATTTTGAAATGTTAAAGGCGAAATTATTTTGCAAATTACCTCCCTTACCCACGTGTTACATTTCTAAAGGATCATTTGGAATATCTCAGCATTTTCAAAGTAGTTCCTGCCTAAGTGGAAGTGTCATCAAGAAGTGCAGGCTTCCTGAAGAAGTTTCAGCTTCAGTGAAATAATACTGTTTGATCTTACCCCATCCTGCCACTCTGTTTCGGAACAAGAGGTATGTTAGGAAGGAGCACGGGGATCTGTAGCTCCATCCCTGATGTGGGCATCTGTGCCAGGGTGCATGCAATATAAACTGTGGTCTCAGGGCTGTGGTTCATCAGGCTCATAACTCAAAAAAAACCAGATCAACTGGCACCATGGGGAAGTGATTTGCTGTTTGATTTGTCTGAGGTTATTTTCCTTTATTTATTTATCTATGTAATTTCCATGGGCCCTCGAGCTAAGCAAAGCACATTACGTACATGACTGATTGCAACACTTCATGGCTGCCTGCTCTCCTGCCTTAGCTTTCCTGGTGCGATGGAGGAGACATCGAGCCAGAAGTCAGGACAGAGCAAAGACACACTGGGCTCCCAAACGCCAGAAGAGACTCCTGCCAATTTTATATATGTCAAATTGGAGGAATATGAGCCTACAAACTTCAGCACCAAGGAAGTCATCCGAAAGAAAGCCAGAGAGATCTGCACGTGCGATCGTCAAACCATCATCACCTTCTTCTGTCGGCTCTTCCCAGTGCTGACCTGGCTTCCCCGTTACAACATCAAGACTCAGTTGTTTGGGGATGTCATATCTGGGCTCCTAGTGGGGATAGTTGCCATCCCTCAGTCCATTTCCTACTCCCTCTTAGCCAACCAGGATCCCATCTATGGAATCTACACCAACTTCTTCTGCAATATCATCTACGTTGCTATGGCCACTTCTCGCCATAACTTTGTGGGCTCCTTTGGGGTCCTGTGCCTGATGATTGGGCAGTCTGTGAACCGACACCTCCAGCTAGCAGGGTACAGTGACGACAACGCTGGCTCTTCACTGGTGGGCAATTCCACCTCCATCAGAAATGGGACGGGTGCCTGTGACAGGAGCTGCTACGCCATCACTGTGGCCCTTACCTTAAGCTTTCTGGTCGGTCTTTACCAGGTACAAATGCTCACTGTTGCGCTGTTTCCTCTCTCTTTCCCTGCTAGAAACTTCTCTGACCTTAAGATCTCTAAGCTCCAGTCTTGGTTCAGACTTACAAGTCATGGGAAACCTTTCCTTGATGTGACTAGACCCCGACACCCTTGAATCAAATGTAGTGATTTAGAAACCACCAAACACAGCTAAATTTGGGGGTTTGTTTCCCCCTGTGTGACAAGCCAGGTCCTTGGATGTGTCTGAAACATCCTTAGGATCACACATAGCACAGGAGGAGAAGGAACTGTGAATAACCTTCCCACCACCCCGGTCCAGGAGCTGGGCTGGCTCCTGGTGCAGGTCAGAGCAGTCTGGGGGCTGGCAAGAACAACCCTCAAGGATCCTGCCATCAGCAGGAGCTCTTTCGAAAGCCACGCTCCCTGGCGGTGTCCCCAGTGCTTGGGCCTAGCTGTCACTGAACAACTTCAGGCTCTGTCACTGGGACAACTAAAATTGAGTGCATCACACCAGTCTTATGCCACTGAGTGATACTCAAAGCTGCTGTGATGGGGCTGCTGCCTACACTGTCAGTGTTAATTGTGTGCCCTTGTTGCTTGTGAGGGGACCTTGTAGGCTTCATCTCTAGGCACAGGTGAGTGTTACAGGTAGGTCTCCAGTTTTTCGTAGCCCAGATTAACTACTGAATGCTCAGCAGGCAGAGGAGCCAGAGCTGCTGAAGTGGGAGCAAACTGACATAAATTGCCAGCCACCTCCTGCAGCCCTTCTCATCGATGCTAAAGGTATGGCTGGCTTGCTTTTCAGATCCTGCTGGGGGTTTTACAGCTGGGCTTTGTGGCTGTCTACCTGTCAGAACCTCTCCTCAGTGGCTTTGTGACCGGCTCCAGCCTCACCATTATCACGTCCCAGATGAAGTATCTTCTGGGACTGAAAATCCCTCGTCATGAAGGGGTGGGCTCCTTCATCCTGACGTGGGTTGACCTTTTCAGATACATCCAGAACACCAACATCTGTGACCTGGTCACTAGCCTGGTTGCTTTGGCCATCATAGTGCCTGTCAAAGAGATCAATGACCGGTATAAGGAGAAGATGAAGGCCCCGTTCCCCATAGAGCTACTGGTGGTCATTGTAGCCACAGTAATATCTTACTACTTTAACTTTGAAGAGCGCTACAAGTCTGCTGTTTGTGGGGACATCCCCACTGGCTTCAGGAAGCCCACTCTACCAGATGTAAACCTGTTTTCCAGCCTGGCAGTTGATGCTCTGCCCATTGCTGTTATTGGTTTTGCCATGACCGTCTCCCTGGCAGAAATCTTTGGCAAAAAGCATGGCTACGCTGTCCGGGCCAACCAAGAGATGATTGCCATTGGCACCTGCAACCTGGTCCCTTCTTTCTTCTACTGCTTTGCCAGCTCTGCAGCCCTGAGTAAGACTCTACTGAAGGAGTCCACAGGGACCCAGACCCAGGTCTCTGGCCTGGTCACCTCCTTGGTGCTGCTCCTAGTGCTGCTGTGGATCGCCCCGCTATTCTACTCGCTGCAGACCTCCATCCTGGGGGTGGTCACCATTGCCAACCTGCGGGGAGGACTGAGGAAGTTCCTTGACACTCCCCACATGTGGCAGCTCAGCAAGCTGGACACGGTGGTGTGGTGGACAACCATGCTGTCCTCCACGCTGATCACCACAGAGATTGGGCTTCTCGTGGGTGTCTGTTTTGCTCTGTTCTGTATCATCTTCCGCACGCAGAGACCCAGGGCCACGCTCCTGGGCAAAGTCAGCAACACGGAGATCTACGAGGACCAGTCCACTTACAAGCAGCTCAGCAGTATCGCAAACATCAAAATCTTCCGCTTCGAGTCATCCCTCTACTATGCCAACAAGGACTATTTCAAGGCTGTTCTCTACCAGAAAACTGGGGTAAATCCTATCCTGCTGGCTGCTCAGCAGCAGAGGGGGGAGGCCCAGGCAAATGCAGACACAGGCAACAGCAGGAGCTATTTTGGCATCAGGTCTGGCTGCCTGAAACAGGCCAAGAAAAGGGCTGAGAAGCCACCAGCAGATGCCTGCCCTCCTTCCATAGATATGCACACCTTAATCCTTGACTGTGGGGCAATGCAGTTCATAGATACTGTGGGTCTCTCTGTGCTAAAGGAGACACACCATGACTATAAGGAGATCGGTGTCCAGGTGCTCCTGGCCAACTGCAACCCTTCCATCCGCCGTCGGCTCCGGGATGGAGGCTGGGCTGGTGGGACAGACAGTGGCAGTCAGTTGGCTTTCCACAGCATCCACCATGCAGTGCAGTTTGCTGAGCGGTGGTACCATGCGCAGCAGGAGGAGAGCAAGGAGAACAAGGATGCTCTCCCGGATCCCGAAGACTTGAACTTCCAGGTGTCTTAGCTTCCTTGCCCTGTGTGCGAGGGACGATTTCTAATGGGACAGTGCTCTCCTGGGCACTGGGGGGCACGAGTGAGCCGCCATGAACGGACCGACCCAGCGCTTNGAGGGCGCGGATCCGGTGGGAGAGAAGGAGGGAGGGAGGGGAGAGTGTGTCAGACCCCTCTGCTTTCAAGCCCAAGTGCTGCATCCCAGTCCCAGGCAAGACTGGTTGGGTTGGGGCTGGATCAGAGGGTGCCTTTGCTGAGGCTTGGGGAGCCCCCGGGAGCAAACCCGCCTCCATCAAGACACCACTCGACTGCCAGGGTGTGGAAAAGCAGGAGGTGAGCCAAAGCCACCTCCGGGATGGAGCACTGTCCCTCACTGACATTCGGAAGGGCCCAGCACTGACCATAAGGGCCACCAGCATGGCACAACCTTGTCGCTGCCACAGTCGGTGGGGAAGGAACGGGTATCACTGCTGCAATGGCAGTCACAGGAGGAGGCTTTGCAGGAGTTTTTCCCCAGAGGTCTGTGAGTAACCCACGTTTCACGCCTGAAAATCCCATTCCCCACGACACCCTGGCTTTTACCACCGTCTGATTGCTTTTTAAGGAGAGGGAGGGTGAAGACAGGATGCAAAGGCAAAGGAGAGGGGAGCTGTTGGCGAGGTCTGCTCCTCCGAGGAGCCCTGGTGATGCTTCCCACCTCCCCATGGGGAGACACAGCCCCAGCCTGGGAGCCCAGGCGTGAAGGTAAGCAGAGCCCCTGTGCTGTGCAGCTCAAGGTGTGCACTCCCAGACAGGAAAGGAGCTGCAGCTGGCTTGGAGCCATCAGGAAGGTTCACAAATGCAACCGGAGTTTGTTATGTGGAGGGTCCTTCTATGTGCAACTCTGGTGTCTCTATAATGGCCCAAAGCAGAATAACTAGGGAAGGTGGCAGAGCCTCTTGAAAATTGCATTGTGGAGAGATACACACCCCAAGGCATCTTTGGGTGCCAGACAGCAAGGCCACTCACCTGCCTCCTGAGTTGTACAGCACTGGGACCAAGAACCACTAGTCCCACTTGCTCCCATGTATATTCATCTTTTGCCGCCTTTATTTTGGACTGCCCTTGTCTTCCCCCACAGCCACTCTGAGTTATCATGGGAAATGGATTGCAGAGGCTCATTTATTTTCCAAACACCCTGCAGCAGAGTTTAACAGCCCCCTCAGTGGCCAGAAAACAGCAGCAACCAAGCCGGTAACAGCAAATCACTCCCCTTAAAAACGAACAAAGAAGTTTCAGAAAACTGCTGGGAGTTTGTTCAGCTGAGAGTTCTTGCTCAGGCACCGTGTGTGTCTCAGAACAGCCTGCTGCAGGGGAGAAGAGGCGCTTTTCCCTGCTGTTATTTACAGACTAGGATTCTCATGACTTCTATGGCTGAAATTACAGACTTCCTCCCCAAAAAAGGTATCTGAGCTCACCAGCTGCTCTTCATAAACTGTAAATCAGGAACACCTGTGCCATAGATTTTAATGGCCACGTGTCTCCCAGTGTTTGCAGAATTTGTGTTGTCTTTCAAATGTGATGGCTGGATCCTGACTGCAGCTAGAGAGACGGTGCTGCCACCCATAGCTGTTGGGCAGGGCTGTATTTTGCCTGCAGCACTGCTGGAGCAGACCTGGCTCCAAAAGCAGACACAAGGACCTGTCCCCTCTGCTGGACCAGGACAGGCAGCATCCTGCTGGCTTTGCTTCTGCATCCCAGGGGTGAGTCCTTGCTCTGAGCTGTGAGGCTGTGCATCATTGCCAAGTACCAGAATAGCTTTTCTTCCTTGAACTCCATCTGTAAAAACACCTTTGATGTTGCATATTTAATATGTAACTAGTCCCCTGGCCTTATCCAAGGAATGTGGCACCGAAGATACTGTGCTGAAGAGAACTCTAGCTTTGGCAGCCACTCCGGAGTCCAGGGACAGGAGTCTGTTGTAAATAAAATGTATGGAAAAGGAAACCTGCTGGCTCTGCTCAGGAAAATGTCTTCTTGTGGTTAAGAGACCGATTCAAATGGCTTAAAAATCGTAGTATGCCTGGCTGCTCGTGGGTCCTTGGAGTGAGGTTGTAAGTGTCAGGTGAAGCTGGATTGACTGAGAGGCTGGTACAAGGCCTGCAGGGCTGGGTGGGCAGCCCAGCACTTGGTGTGCCCCAGGTGTGCCTCTCAGCTGCTGCAGCACCTGTCCCCAAGGGTCCTTGCAGGCCATGGCAGCATGAGGTGACTCCCCAGGGAGGTTGCATCAGCCACGGAGCAATGAGTAACGGGGCAGTTCTGTTTCTGAACAGAAGAGAACCAATAAGGCAGTAGAGAAGAAAAGCCTTGTTACCTGCAAGGATTATGACCTTTCTTCCCCTTTGGCATAGCATTGCCATAATTTCTTCACCAGACAGTTTATGGTGAAAATTAGACTTTAGATGCATTTATGTTCTCAGTGGGGTCATAAAGCCACAGCAGGAAATAAAACCAGCGCTGATAATTCCTGGGTGCATCCTGGTGCAAACTAGCACAGATGAGATTACTCTCAGAGCAGCAGTAGTTCCCACAGCCCTCTGCAATGGGAAATGTTGTTTTTATGTGAGCAGTTTCTCTCAGAGCTGGGAGAGCTGTGAAAATGCCAGAAAGATACCCGGCAGCTTTATGAGATGCCTTCCCTGGGAAAGGAGAACCAAGGTGGCACCCTCCTTTCCTCTTCTCCAGCCCAGAGCGCTGAGATCTCATGGGCAGTCCTTGTGTAGGCTGCTTGCCCCGACCACCCAATCCATCAACTCCAGCATCGCCTCCCAACCCACAAGTCAAACGTCCTGGTGACCCAGCGTTTCTCTGTTCCCCACAGATTGCTGAGGTAGCTCAAGGATCACAGCTATTTTTATATCAGTTTCTAGGAAGGGGCCCTGGGTTGGAAGTGGCAGAGAGGAGAGATGAGGAAAGACAAATGACACAGTCCAAGGTCAGCTTATAAGCAGTGTCACGGGAGTTCAGGCTGGCCTCTCACCACCTACATTCCCTGGTGGAGGCAGATGAGAGCAGGGAGGGACCATGTCAACTGTGGGCCTGTTCCTGGTGATGAAAGGCTCCTGGTGTGGGCACAGGTCACTCATCTGCTCTCAGCACCCAGCTGCAACAGCCCAAGTCCCCCAGTTTGCCGAAGGACCTCAGCATCTCAGCTGGGGGCTGACCCATCGCATCTCCCACCCAAGAGGACCTGCTGCTGTGTCTCTGATAAGCTGCTTCCCGGGGCCTCTCATGTGCCCGTCCCCTAAAGCTTCACCAGGGGCTGAGGAAATGCCATGGAGCTGAAAGCAAATGTTATGCCTCCTGGTAAGCAGCTCACCTGTTATCCTCCTCCTCTGTCTCCCCCCTGCCTTGCTGTGGATCTATAAATACTCCAGGAGTGTGATAAATAGAGGATTGCTGCTAAGGTTTTGTCAGCTGCACTTGGAGCTGACGGTGCAACTGTTAATTATGCCTCAGCAGCAGCCGGACAGGTTTAAATCCTTTTGATGCTTTGAAATGCTCCCTGTGGGGAAGTTTAAGGAGTAAAGGTTGTCGTGGCTGATGGGTGTTTGCTTCCCCTTCTAGAAAGCGTAGGAGACACTGATGGCTGCACGGAGGGCTGTGCTCCTGGCTTCCATCCCCTGTTCCTGGAAACACACACTCTTGTGTAATGGCAAGAAGTTGCTTCTGCAGATGTATAACCACACTAAAGCAGTTAGTGTGATGCCAGCCTGTGCATAGGTTTTACCCGTGTAAGCTTTCCCTAGCAGACAAAACTGAGTTGGAAAGAGAAAGCAGTGAGCTGCAGGCATTGGCACTGGATTTCCTGAAGAAAGAAAAAGAAAAGGAAACAAAAAAAGCAACACAAAAAACAGGGGAGGTGGGTTTAGGGCCAGCATTAATGCCTCACCGGGGATAGCCTGGTGGCAAAGGAATCACTAGACAGTGACTTGGGCTAACGTAGTCCATCTGCAGGTGAAAAGCTCCTGAGGGGTTCCTCACAATCCAGGGACTCTGCTGGCTCCCCTTCTTCCCTCACACCCCAGGGCCTTGCCAGGCTGAGCCGTGTGGGTGTCCACACCTTCATCTAAGAGCTTGCTGCTCTGGATTGCTTTGTGGTTTTGCTGTGCCATATTTCTTCTTGTGTTTCTCAGAAGAAAGGCTTTGCTCTGACATCTTCATGGCAGCTTCCAAGTTCTTCCACTGAGTAAGGGGGTTGCACCCCTCAGTTTAGATCCTGGTCTAAACCAATCAAAGTCATGGACTCCTGTGCCACTGGATAAAAATCCCTTTCTTTTTTGTGTCGCTCACCTCTGCCCTCTGGTACAAAGTGTCTTGGGTGCTGTGTGAGTGTCTGGTGTAGAGGTATCATCATGGATGGTGCAATACGAAAGAAAAGTGCAAGGTGTAAACACCAGGTGGTGATTGCAGGCAAATCTGTGTGCAGAGCTGGGGCAGAGCCTGGCCTGGAGCCTCCGGGCTTGGGCCCAGGCACCCTGCTCGAGCTATGGGCTCAAGGGGAAGACAGGGAGAGGTAGGAGGACAGGTCTTCTCTGCGCTTGACTGTTGCACTAGGTGTGCCATGTTTTTATTACATGCTCCACTTTATTACTGTGCTCCACATGTCTTCTTTTGAAGTGGTTTCCACACTTACTCTTCTCTTTGAAGATTGCTCTGGGGGACTGTAAAGTTCCTGTCATAAACCATAGCCTGCTTTCTCAGGTATTTCCTCCTGGATATAGTTTTCTTCCAGCCACAATGACTTCAGGACAAAGGCTGAGTGTGATTTCTGTTGTGCAATCAACCAAGCGATGCTCTGGCAGAGGATGGTGCCTTCACCAATCTGGCAGTGTGCACAGGTGTGGATACCCAGGCACACCAGCCCAGGTACACACTTACATAGCCAACCTTGAAGGTGTTCTCCCAGGCCCCATGCTGCTGCACCATTTTCAGGTCACAGCTCTCCACCTCAGGGTCCCGAGGCAGAGTTTTCAGCATGACAGGGCTGTGATAATTTGTCAGCAACGCCTGGGGTCTTTTCCTGATACAGTCACATGGAAAAGAGCCTCTGGCCCTCATGTCTCCAAACCCCTCCCAATGTTTGGACCCTGCTATGAAGGCTGCAGAGGTGAGAGTCTGGGAAGGGGGACAGGACCACAGCACACTGTTCCCTGCTCCATCCTTGGCAAGCCTCTGGGCATCCAAATCCTCTTTGCATTGAGTTCCTTCCCCCACTCCACCTGCTGTAAATTGGAAGCAATGAGATTCACATCCCTGAAGGTAGCTGCCAGGGCTCAAACCAGACACCTTTGCAAGTGATGTTGTTGGTAGCATTTCCAGATTTTCAATGGCCAGGAAAAGCAAGGTGTAGAGAGACCGTAGCTTTTGAGATGCAAAATCTCCCGCATTATTTGCCTGGAAATGTGATCAGTTTATTTTTTCCAGAGTGAATCTAAGAGATGAGACTTTTCTCAGTGATGTTCTTGTGAAAACAGGAGGTTTTGTTCTTTTTTTTTTTTTTAATGATATGACTCCGTATCATCAGTTTAATCAGCCACTCGGCACCCCTGGGGGCCCTGGAGAAGCTGGGGTGACAGCTGTCTGTCAGCAGCCTCTGGGCCCCCAGCAGTCCTCTTCTTCCCTGCTTACAAACAGCCTCTCCTCCAAAGGAGAGCAGATTTACATTAACAGCATGAGTGGCACCTCTTATCGCAGCAGCACCTGGAGTGATAAGGGCAGTTGCAAAAGTGATTAACATTAATGGGTAAAGAAGCAGAGCAGCTTCCTGGAGAGGTTGAGAAATGCATCCCAGTCTCTACCAGGGGAGCTGGCGCTGGCAGCATCTTCCTGCTTCCCATGTCCCGGTGGTGTCGGGCTGGGCAGCAGCTGAGGCTGTGACAATGTCAGGGGCGCAGCCACATCCTTCTAGTTTTGGACACGCCATGGAAATTCATCCTCTTGAGCCCTGCTGATAAAGACAGAGGTGTTATCTCCAGACATGGAGGTATTTCTCTTAGGGGGGAGTTCAGGCCCTTGGAGGGAGCCTGTTTTTTCCCAGCTATTGAGTGGGTCCGTGGAGGACAAGTCTAATTTAGGTATCCCCAAGGGGTGGCTAAGAAGTAAAGGGTGCAAAGAGCCTGCCTGCTCTCCAGCAGGCAGAGTAACAACCTTTGTGTTATACAACCCATGCTAGATGATTTCTTGAGCACTCAACAGCCTGGACAAATTAGCAGCTGGTGATTTTAACTACAAATTGGAAGATGGCTACTTTGGAAAAATGGGCATGGAGAGAATCACCTCACCTCGCTCAGGCTATGCAAAAGTAACTGGGAATGGTAGGATTGTGTGGCACTGATTAAGAGAGAGGACAGGAGCTTCCTGCCACCTGAGACAAGGGCAAAAAGCAGAAAGGTTAACCCATGGCTGGACAAGCTCTGGAGATCCCAGCTCATTGCTCAGCCCAGGCGGGCAGCAGTTAGGGAGGGGGTGTCCTTGTACATCCCTGAAAGGGAAAGCTGTACCATCACCCCTCTCCAGTAGTAACAGGGACAACTTGGTTTCCACAGGGACCAGTGCCACTCCAAAGGGAGAAGATGTCAGATCTCAGGAGGGATGGAAAAGGAGGTAGGACAAAGATGAAACAAGCTGAAGAGGAAAATTACTCTGGGCAAAATTCTTGCAGCGTCCAGGATACTCACAAGTAGCAGTAGCTGCTGGTCTCTGTGATCTCCTACAAAACAGCAAAGTCAGCCTGGTGATTGGGAAATCTTTCTGCAATTGCTGTTTTGCTATTGAACTAGCTCTACTCTTTGCCCTTTTTTTCATCCTTGCCTGGAGAAGAATTGGATGGAGTCAATTTGCTCCACTTCATGTCTGATCATTTTCTGCCTTTTAATCAGAAAGTCCATCAGGGAGAGGAGGCAGATCAAAGCACCTCTATTTTACTCATCATGGCAAGCCCAGAGCCCCGTGCTGCCCAGTCAAGGCTCTTTAGTGACAAATACTGCTGCCCTCAGTCATTTCCCAGGAAATTACAAGCCTCCCCACTCGTCTGGTGATGCTCCCTCCTATTTGCAAGTGGGTGCTCTGCTTGATGTGTTATTAGTCGCTTAGAGGCTCACATCTCGCTAACTCATAAGAGACCTTGCTGGGGAAAAAAGCTCCATAGTTCTTCCAGCTCCATGCAAAAATGATGGCTAAAAATGCTCTAGTGGCTTCTTTTAAAGGCAGCGGTTCCTTGGGCTGCAGCCTGACCTGTGGGGACTGCTGAGACAAGGACATGTGCCACTCGCTGCCCTGTCAGGCTGAGCTGCAGACCCTGCAGTGCTGCAGACCTCAGCTGGGGATACTGCAACGCTGTCCCAAATCACTGGGGCTGGCCTTGGCAGGCATCTCAGCTTGGCAACAAGCATCTCCTGAGGGCCCAGGTGGATAAGGGAGGTATATGGTGCAGGTCTACCCAGCCCTGCCCTCTATCAGTGCAGGCAAGCCTGACACAGAGAACCCTTTGTGGGAGCTTTTCAGAGGCCAGGGAGCAGCAGAGCTGATGCCAACACAAGCACGGTGTCCATGCCACCTCTGTGCCTACCCTGCCCTGGCTCGAAGGGTCAAACGTCGCCACTTCCCCAAGGGATTGTTCAGCAAAGTGTATTTATTAGTTTTTATGCCTTCTGTGAGGCACTAAAGCATCTTTAGTATACTTTTAATGATTGCTTTTCCCAGTTTTTTAGTTTCTGTGTTTAAATGCAATTCAGTTTTTCCAAAGACTTCTTCTTTCTTTAATCAGCTGCTCTTACCGTCCGTTTAATCCATCCTTCTATTTGTGTGCTCACACACAATTGCCAGACTGTGGCGTGGGTTTGTCATGGTGGCCACAGGACAGTTCCCAGTTGGTTATGGTGTGTTAGGGGAAGACTAACTCACCGAGGAAAACCACCCATGTGACAGGAGGCTGGAAAAATAAAGGTCAGAGAGAATGAGGGAAGAGCAGAGCTCTGCTGGTCTAGCACAGCCAGAGCAGCTCCCGAGGAGGGGATGGGCACTGACTGGCCACCGGAGTTCATTAGCTAATGAACTGCCCCAGCTACTGGCAATTTTGGTTTGAACAGTCCAAGTGGGGAAGACTGTGCCAGCAGGACTGAAGAAAGCGAGGGCAGGAGGGGAGGAGGGTGGACACGGATGCAGACACAGACACGCACGGCAGCCCAGGGAACACCAGGTTCTGCGCTGCCTTCTTGGCAGCCACCATCTGGCTGGCTAATTAGTGCACGTTATCATGTCCTTTGAGAATTTGAAGTACTCGTTAGTAATAATAATAACAACAATGATAATAGTCAAGATTAAAAATAATTAAGGAAGCAAACTGTAGAGGAGATTGGACGCTCAACTGTACGAATAAACCAGGGGACTCCCCTGGAGTCCTTCTCCAGGGACAAGGCCAACTTTATAAAGAGATGATCATGGTCCATCTGAGCAGGATAAGGGTTTGGAGAGATTTCAGAGGCATCACCAAACTTTCTATCTCTGATATATTGTTATTGTCTCCTCCTTTGCAGGCTGCTTGCCCAAGAATGCTTCAATATCAATGAAAAGTCAGCAGAGAAGAGTTGACAAGCAGACTCCTGACCATGGGGACCTTATTACCAGGGCTGGAGAAGCTAGTGAGCACTTCTGTGCTGGTAGCTCCACTTGCTCCAAGTGTGGCAATCAGTAGATGACAGCCTGCCGTCATCCATGGCGGTGGCAGACGTGCCACGCTGGCACAAAGTGGGCGATATCAGAAGAGGTGAATGATGGCCCAAATTATCTGCAGCTGGTATCAAATCAAGCTGCACAGGCAAAAGATGTTCCATAGAGAGCAGAGAGAGCTTTGTGTCTACCCATCTGGCAGCAAGGAAAACCTCCAAGATTCTTGGCCTTCAGGAAGGTAAGAAAAAGCTCAAAGCAGGGCAGGAAGATGGTAAAGAAAGAGAGCTGGCAAGGCAGGGAGAGATACTGACATGAGCTTCATTTGCTTGGCCTTAAAAAAAAAGGAGAAATGAAGGAGGTGAGTGTTCAAGCTGGACACATTAGAGGGTGAGCATTAAGCTGGACTCTGGACTCTCTTCCAAATGAGTATTTACTCAAAACACAACAGTTGGCAGTGCCAAGTGTCCCCTGCCACCCTGCGAGCAAGCGGGACGAGTGTGGGTGCAGGGCAGCCTGTGGGGACAGGGTCATACAGGGACGGGGCTCCTCCACTTGGTGTGTGTGCTGGTGGGAGAGCACTTGGGCATGGAAGAAGATTGACTGTAGGTAAGTCTAGAGAGTATTTCTTTTGAGATGAGGTAGTATGCCAAAAATAAACTAAAAAAAAGCCAAAATCAGGGCAGCTGAAGGCTGTGCCAGTTGCGGTGCCATGCCGAGGGGAGCACGGGTGTGCCAGCCACTGGATGGCATTGTTGTATCACATGGATAAAAGCTGTCGAGGCTGCCTTGGCCCGTGGCCTGGAGCCACTGCAGGAGGCTGGGCACCAATTTTTGGGAGCCTCTGTGGTTCCTCTAACCGTGATATGAAAGTGGTTGTGGCATAAATGACACCACGCTTTGGCAGATCTGCCATTGCAGGACAGAGGGTGTTGGGAAGAGCCTGGTCTGTCCCATGCTCAGCTGTCCCCATGGGTGCCAGCACTGTAGCTGGGCTGGTTTCAGCTCCCTGCTTGCAGAGACCAGCTGGAGGATGAATACAGCCCAGAGCACTGTGCTGGGGATGCCTTTTTGTGGGGCAGCCACAGGTGACAGAGGGTGCAACCTTCCTGCAGACCCTTTGCCATCCTGGTGTAGACCAAAAGGAGCTAATGCTGCTGCTGAAGTGCTCTCAGTGTGGTGCATTTGGGAAGAGGGAGAATTTGGGAGGTGAGCAGCCATGGCTTGGGTCAATTGAAGGTTAGGGGCTGGTGGCATTAACATGAGATGCTGCAGACACACTGGAGCCCCTCAGGTCCCATGCTCACCTAATAACCACCCCTCTTTCTATCCCCACCTCTACAGGCCACTGTGCCTCGAAAGCAATGGGGTCATTCCTCCCCGTGGTCCACTCCTGGGAAGGGAACCTCTTGCCCTGTACTGTGGGGAAGAGGCAGGTCAGTCAGTGCTGAGGGAAGAGCCCAGAGGCTCGGAAGGTGCCTGCAGCAGGTGGGAAGGTGCCTGCAGCAGTCATTGCAGCAGATGATGCTGGGCGAGTAACATTCAAAGGAAAGAAGAATTGCTCCTTGGGGTGCATTGAAGAGAACGGAGGCGCGGAGCTCGCACCTTCACGTGCAGGTTGGGAGGAAAAAAATTGTTGAAAAGAAAATGTTAGACCGGAGGGTTTGATGGTTTGTTGGTAAGACAAGCTCCTAAAAGCGCTTCCTTGGAGCGCGTAGGCAGGCCTGCTTCTCATACTGCTTTTTAACTACCTGCATAAGCAGCTCCTGCCTCTCCAACTAAGACATGTACCTGTTTATAGGCTCTTAGAGCTGTCAAGATCTCCACATCTAGTGCACACACTGCTGAAGGAAACAGGAACATTAGTGCATATTAAAGCATTAGCTTCAGGAGGGGCCCCCAGGAGCGCCTGTGTGATTATGTGAGCAGGGAAGGACCGTTCCCTGCATCTTTCCACACAAGGAGTAGAAAGCACCCGCTGAACCAAGAGTGTGGTAGACTCCAGATATGCAAAAGGGCACTTTCACACAAGGGGTAATTAATGCAGGATGCTGCCAGATGCCAAAAATGTGTTTGTAAAGTGGCAGGAGGAATTAATGGAAGAACAATTAGTTGAGGCAGCAGTGTCTTCTCTGGTTGAGGATTTCTTTAGCCGCAGGTCACTGGAAGCCAGGAGAGTGTCCTGGGGACGCAGCATGCCTGAGCCTACATGGTCAACTCCCTCTTAACCTCTTCCTTAGGTAGCCACTAGTAGCCACTATAGAGGTAAAGTACCGGTTTAGGTGGGCCACTTATTCCCCAAGCACTACAATAACCAGGCTGAATACTGTTGGGATGCTTTAGGCCGCTGTGGCTGGACCAGAGGCTGCTATTTCTCTCCTTTCTTCTGTTTTTTTCTCTATCTTTTTTTTTTTTTTCCAACCCTAGAAACTGTGCCATGCAAATTATTCACTGTGTGTGGGTGCAAAGAGGAAGCACAGCAGCTGCCACTGGTGAAAGGTGATTTTCTCTTGCCGAGCCCTTCCACCCCTGTGCCCAGCCTGGCCTACCATGCTCGTTATTTAGGTTAAAATATCTGCTGTGTTCGGGAAGTTGCATAATGAATTTCCCTTCAAGGCTGTGCGAATGTTGCAGTGGATTTTGCCAAAACCAGCACGGAAACTGCAGAAAGGAGAAGTGAAAAGGACTGAAGGTTAAATATGGCACAATAAGTGAGTTAAATTCTTCTGGTATTTGTTTCTTGGAAGTGAAAATACTGGATTGTCTTCTGCATTTATTAGACCCAGGATTAGTTCTGCAAATCCCAGCCACGGCTTTCAGTCCTAGCCATGGAGGGGGACTAGACAAATGGGTATCACAGCTCTGAGGTGGGCAGCTCTGGTTTAACTTCTGTTGTGCTGAGCTGTGGCAAATCACTGAGTGTCATCCTGGAAACACAAAAGCGATCGCCACCATCCTCGAAAAAAGCATCCTGGGAAGTGCCAGCCCTCACGGCTGCTGTGGCACAGGAGGATGTCTGCGGGCTCAGGCACTCGCTGCCCTTGGGCAAACATTGGCCATAACTGTGCTCTAATCCAGCCTGCAATGGCCAGAGCCACCTGCAAGCTCCAATCTGTTCTCTCTTTGAACGGCCCTGAAAAAAGAAGCCTCATTTTTTATTTTATTTTTGAAGATTTTTGATGGGGAATTACTAGTCAGAAATAACTCTGCTCCGCTAAGCAAGTAAAGGACTTGGGAAATAGATTCTCCATCTCCAAGAATGGCCTCAGTTTTCCTTCCTGAAGTAGCCGAGGGCACCCCAGAGCAGCACTGGGGCTGCCAGCTTCCCCCTCCACCGGCACCAGCCTCCCATTTGCAAAATGCTGGTGACCTGAGTGATCTCCCTTCTCATCAGTGACCTGAGCCGACCTGGTTGTGTTTCTGGGGCTGTGCACCACGGTGTCAGCGTGCGATGCCCCACACACACCGCTGCCACTGTTCATGCAGCTCCAGCAGCCCTGGGAAACGGGGCGGGAAAAGCCACAGCGGCAGTCTGAGGTTTCCAGCATGGAGCAGAGGATGAAAGCTCCCCAAAGGCCAAGGAGTGGGAAGGAAAAAGTCACTCTCTGAGTTTATTTTTGTTTGTATTTTAATAGTAGGGCTGCTAACAAGTGGAATCGTCTACGTGCTGCCATGGCAACAGCAGCCGTGGTCCTCAGCGCAGCTCGCAGCGATCTGCAAGGGAACAATTGTTGGCCTGTTTGTGTAAAATCATCCGGGGTGGTGCCGGACGGTGTGTGGCTGGCCAAGGGGAAGCCACACTGAGACACGACAGGACATGCTTGTCACACTGAATAATGGGACGTACAAATGCTCGCAGACAGTATCAACGACGTCCTGTCCGGAGAAGAGCTGACGTGCAAAACCAACGTGAATCAAACGGGCTTGAATCGAGTGTTTGATTCCCAGGGGCTGCAGCACTTTGCGTGTGATGCTCACCGACCTTCACCCTGCCAACTCCACAGCTGGTGTGAACGCTGGAATCTCCGTGCAAGCAGAGGTCTGTGTGTGCAGAGAAAAGTCATCTGAGAGGCAAGAACATGGGAGCACCCAGCAGGCTGCTGCTGCTCCTGTGGAGCTGAATTTCGACTGCTCCTGTGTGGGAAATGGAGCCAGGTTAACTCTCTGTATATGGACAGTTTGACTGAAGGCACTGGGGTTTATGCTCTTGGCATAAAGCACGTGCAGAAGACAGAGCATCAGCCAGCATTTCCCAAAACTGCTGGGGACCCCACTCCTGGCCTTGCTCGACCGTGCATTGGGCTTCAAATCTGTGAAGAGCAGGTTCTGCTCCCAGGCAGTTGCTCTACCTGAAAAGAGATGCACATGAAACATAAATGCACGTGAAAAATGGCAGAGGATAACCTGATCCACACTGACCTCCTTCCTGCTTGGGCAGGATGGCTAAGCTCAGGGTTTCTTTGCTGGCTTGTGACTGATCTGCTGGGACACGCTCTGGTGTTGTGAGTGTGTGTCGCTGAGATCTCAGGCTGACACCACACAGAAAGCCACCAGAGTGCCCTACCGGAGGCAGGTGTCCTTCTTCCACTAGGAATGGTTAAGAGTGCAACCTTCTGGCTGTCAGTGGAGGCCATCTCTGCCTTTCACCCTTCAGAGGTCCTTCAGCACCATTGATACCCAGCCCTGGGCAGGGGCTGGGGGCAAGGTTTGTTCATCCTTGCAGTGTGCCTGCAAGGCCAGCACAGGAAGCATGGAGGCTCAGGACTTTGCCTTAAGAAGCCACAGAGAAGCTGATTTCTCCTTGTTGACAGAAAGAGGAGCTTGAACAGCCTCCTAATGCCTGAGCATTGAACCCTTCAAGCTGAGCTTGCACTGCTTCCCCCCCACAGCCCCAGCAGCCAAGCACAGCCCTGCCTGACACAGCTGGCAGTCATTCATTGAGCTAGCTTCGTTTCTGCTTGTCCCCTTGTCTGCTCCTCATTTTCCTCTTAGATCCTCGTGACTGCACTTTATATACATGAAGGTTCAAAGGGGGATAGATTTTGAAGCTTCCGGCCTCAGATGCCAGAAGAGAAGACACTCGCTTTCCGGGAGAATTTGCCGTGGTTAACCCGGCTGCAAACATCTCATTCAGCCAAGCAAAGAGGAGAAAAATTACTTGGCTTTAATCTACTTCATCTTCAGAAATATTTAATAAAAGAGGGAAAATAAATTCAGGGGGGGTTGTGGGCACCATGAGAGCAGAAAAAGAGGTAAAATTAATCCTATCAATAATCCATGATGAATGATTCACTCAGCTCTTTTATTCACAGTTGCATATAGTTATCCTTATTCACTCAGAGATGCAGCACTCATGGAAATATGTACAGACTCATATGCATATAAATTATGGAGCCCAGCGAGGGCTCCTACGCAGCCGGGGTTACAGCTCAGTGTATCTCTCACATCGCAGATGGCTGTGGGACCTCACTGCCACTGGGCTGAGCTCAGGGCAACGAGCAGCCTCTGGGCTGTTTGGAGCTTCAGGAGGTTTCTGCCCAGAGGTCTGCTGTGGCTTGGCTCCTTGGCTGCTTGCATTTTCACAGCAAGTTCATCCCTCTTCTCTGGCAGGGCTGAGCAGGGGAAGGGGTCTGTGTCACCCTCCTTCCTGGTAGGGGACACTTATAGGAAGAAGAGCTATAAAGCCAGCATGGCTCAGTGTCTGGTGTGCTCCATGCTGCCTGGTGGGAGAGATGACACTAGTGTCCCCAGCCTCTACCTGCCTCCATGCAGCTCCCCTGCGTTAAGGCTTCCCTCTCTTTTGTCAGTTTATATCAGAATCTATTCTCCAATTTCAGTGGAATGGTCCCAACCTCCTGGCAGCAGCAGTCAGTGCCTCCTGCAGCGCAGAAACACAAACACCCCACTGCACCAGGGTGCTGTGAGCTGGGAAGCTGGCTCCTCTCTGCACTGGAGGGATGGCAAGAGGCAGGAGATGTAATGCTGCTTCCCTGCCACGTCTTTTTCTTCCAAAATTTCTTTGCAGGAGAAAAAAAAACAGGGTTTTTAAAAACCAGTTAAAAGAAAATGATGAAAAGTTCTGTCATGTTTCTGTGGCCCGTGGAGAAAGGACTGGGGTGGCCTAGCACTCCGAGAGCCTTCCCTCCCGGAGGAGTCAGAGGACACAAACCCATCAGACANTGAGAGCCTCCCCCCCCGGAGGAGTCAGAGGAATCACCAGACGGTGCTGAAGAGCAGAGGACACAAACCCATCAGACACCACTCAAACGCAGGGAGCACCTTGGGTGTGTTCACTTGGCAGGAAACCCCAAAATGTGCACAGAGCCAGCAGGAACGCCAGCCTGCAGGGACAAGCCTGAGCAGACAGAGGTGGCTTTCCTGGAGGAAGGAGAAGAGGCAGCCAAGGAAGATGTAGCCCCAGCACAGGCACTGCCTCCCGTCCTTCCCTGCAGAGCTGCAGCAGCACCAGCACTTCTCCAGGTACTCACATCAGAGCAGGCTGAGGATCCTTTATTATTGACTGTCTTTTCACCTCCCTCATCCTTAAATTTCTGATGGATCGTTTAGTAGTTTCATACCCATGGACTGCAAATGGGGAATTTGTCTCCAAAAATATCGTCTCCAGTAAAAACAAAAGACAAACTTGTCCCCTGATATCAGACTTATTTAATGCTCCACCTCACATGAATAGAACCAGGAAAAGGGTAGGTGGTCTTACATATCTCTGGCCATTTCAAAGCTGGGGCTGTGTAGCTGGTGGAGAAAGAGGTTTTTGCACAAGACCTCTCAGGCTACCCCTCATGGGGGGGCTGCCTGGCCCTGCTCCAGTTGGGGCTGACATGGTTGTCCCTTGCTCTTGGTTTCTTCTTTGGTCCCAAGATAATAAATACCTCAAAATGTCTCTCTGAGAGGGCTTTTTAGGCTTGCAAAACGATTTTGCAGCCCTCAGATGAAACCTGAATTAACAATGCCTGTATTAAGAATAGTGATAGTTACGCTGTTAAAAATGAATGTGAACATTGTCTTTTAAAGCTTGAAGTCAGACCTGCCTTAAACTGGATTTAAAAGTAATATATCCAGGTAGTGTTATAAGTAAGGTATGGTGAATAAATCAAAGTGCTCTGCAAACAGTGAGATTTCAATCCATAGATTTCAGAGTTGGATTATTTAAAGCCTGTGTGTTTAGGTATCACTGTTGTGACCCCCTTCTTTTTGATCACTTCAGTTTTGAACTGCTTCCCATCTTTATCTCAGGCTGAAGGCTTTTGTCATGAGTCCAGGAACCTGGATGCATGGCAATGCTGTATCACTCCCTGGACCAAATAATGAATAATGTAAAAACGAGGTAGTGAAAACAGTGAGACATAATTCTAAGTAAGGACGAGCACCAAATCAGCTGATGCCGTAGACCAGAATTTTCCTCCTGCACGATGGTTTCCCTCACAAAAGGGACTGGGATCCAAACCACTGAAAAATCCAAGGTGTTCAGCTACTGCATCTGGACTTTTCAGCTTAGGTCCGGGTACCGATAGATGCCGTAACCCAGTCAGAGTCCTTCTTCAGAGGTGACCTCCCAGCAAAAGCAGGGAAGCTTGCATTTAAAATGGAATAGCAAGACAGAAGAAGTCCTTCCCCAGCAGAGTGGGAGGACTGTGTGATCTAACGGAAGGTATAACCCTAAGAAACTTAATTTATTCAGGCTCTCTTTTTAATAAAATCCATCCCACACAACTGGGCAAAGGAGACCATGCTGTGTTCACGCTGCGCACACCAAAAAGCCTCTTTGGTAAGTTGGTTTTATCTCCCTCTCTCTTTCTTATATCTGTGCCTGAAAGCGCAGCCAGTGATCTAAAGCAGCGACAGGAGCTACTACTGCAGAAGCGAAGGCAGCGAATTCCACTGCATAGTGACTGTGATTCAGTCCTGATGAATCACTCAGCCACTAGATCTTTGGCTTTATTATTGTTACAGAATCAAAAAAAAAAAAAAGAGGGTGAGGAAGAAGAAAAAGCCACTGCCTTATCTCCCTCTCTAATCCTTTCCAATTTTTCTTTTTAAAAAGTTAATTAAATTTCTGTAATCATCCCATTCAGGCTGAATAAACCTTTTGGTAATCCTGGAGGGGAATCCACATGAAAAGGAGAAGGTACGACGTAATGTGACCAAAACTGATGACAGCATTGGGGTTCAGCTTGACCTCTTCTTGGGATTCAGAAACACCCAGCGATGGAAGGGTCTTGCACTCTGCCTCCCCCGTGCATCAAAATCCATTCCACACTTCATGGTGCGCACCCGGTAAAGCAAAGAGAGTTCCTGCATCCTGGGAGCAGGGGTGCAGAGCAGCAGGGGCAGGCAGCCTTGTGCAGCTCAGGTGCTGCTCACTGTCAGGTGTCTTTACAAAAGGAGCTCCTTTTTTTCTGAGCTTCTGCGAACGACTCCTTTGGCTCTCGATCCACACAGCCCACGCCGCAGACAGCAAGACGCTTTGCTGCCGTAGGCTTTGCCTGGATGGAGAGATGGCTCCTGGTACACCTGGTACTCGTGGTATAGAATATTCCTCTCCTCCAAATGCTGGCGATACGGGCACACCAAAGGGCCAGGAGGGCAGGAACTGGGTGGCAGAGACAGCCCAAGCAGGACCCGGTGCTTGTGCAATGGGTGGGTGCGGGCTGGGATCGCTGCCCAGTTTTCCAGCAGGACATAAACCAAACTCCCACCAGCACAGCATGGCTTACCCCTCGCTCCAACCACTGGGGCTGGGGAGATGGGGGCCTAAGGTGTCTGACTGAAAGTTTTGAATCTGCCTTATAGCATTCAGGTTTTCAAAGTGCACTTCTCTAAGGCTGCTGGAGCACAGCAAGGCTGGGATGGGAGTTTGCTGCGGTGCCAGCAGGAAGGGCACCGCTCAGTTCTCTTTCCCATCACTCTCCAACTTGATGGATGCAGGTAAGCAGCTTTAATCCTGACCCACAGTGCTGCTGGTCTTTGATCCACTCAAGCATTTAAACACCTGCTAGGGAAGTGCATAAACCATTTGACTTCAGTTTGCCTGCTCACGTGCAAACTGCAGCGTGTGCTTGGCTTAGGGCTCCGCACTCTGATATTTTCCCCGTTCTGCCATCAGGTTCTTAGGAGCTGCTGCTGGAGATCCTGACTCAGAACAGCAGCAAAGGCAAGTGAGCAGTTGCTGAGGACTCAGGTCATGTCAGGAAGAGCTACAACTGCTTGTTCCATCGAGCCACGTATATATAAAATATAGTATTAAAGCTAGAGACTGCTTGAGGCTATAATAATGAGTGGTCCAGAAAGCTTTAGCTAGGATTACAGAGAAGAAAATGAAGGCAAAGCAAAATCATTTTGGGAACGCTGTAACTTCCATTTTTAAAATGACCCATCTCAGCCCCACCCCAGACCTGTCTCATCCATTTTGTCCTCAGTGGTGCAAGTCTGAGAAAATCCAAACTATTCCAAGGTGCTCCTTGATGGATTTGATCCCAGTTTTACTTTTCTGAATGTTATTCTGTATGTGTCTTTCAGTTACTATAGCGATGAACAAATGCATGCAACAACCAGGAGGCCTGGCAGCCGGGGAAGGCGCTTTTGCCTCCAGTGGCTGAAAATACCGCCAAATTTTTTGAGGAATCGGTTGAAAGATCTCTGCCAAAAGCCTTCAGATCTTTAAAAAATGGATCCTATCAACCAAGTTGACAATAAGTTGTGTTCAATACACATTTATTTTTTGAAACTTTATGTGTATCTCGTCAGCAAACAACACATATTGCAATTCATTGGGTGCTCTGGTTTCTCCTGCATCTACACACTACCAAAAATGTCTCTTTTCCAGGTGCAAGGACCTAAATGGTGATTAATTGGCATGAAACAGATAGCTACAAACCAAATTACTTCTCTGAACTTTTGTGTACTCTGGGTCACCCTGTTCCAGTGCAGTCCTGCTCTGAGAAATAACAGCCTGAACATCTCGCAGTGGCATCTCTCAGGGTGACTCACAAAGCCCAAGAGGTGTTGTATGAGTGCAGTGATCTGCCTGAATCCATGCCATGGATCTCACTCAACAGACTCAGCCTCTTAAAGAGTCAGATCTGCCAATGCTTGTAGCCAGAAGTTACATCAAGAGGGAGAGACCAAGCCTTGCCATGTGGATTTGGTTTAAATTCATGAGTTATCCATATTGGCAGTGGCTGATTTTTTGGAGCACAGCATGGAGCCCACGCAGTTACACCAGGAGAATGGAGGATCCTAGACTCCTGCCACACCTGGAGGTACAAGCGCTGGAGGGAATCCCTCAAGACCCTGGAGCTGCAGCTAAAGCTGAGTGCTTGTAGCTGGAAAAATATCACTTCATTTTGAAAAGCAGGGCTTGTCAGAAATCCTGCAGTTGTCAGTACCGAGCCGCTCGTTTACATGAGGTGTTTACAGGCACTTTCCAAAGAAGAAACTGCACAAAGACACTGTAGCTTGAGCCCCCCAAAATACAAAATGCAGATCCAGATGTGGAAGGTGAGCATACCTGAGGATGGAGCTGCTCAGAGCCTGCTTTTATGGTCAGACAATATTGCAAAAGGTATTTTAAAAAAAAATAATCAGATGATGACCTAGTTGTGGTGTCCACTTCTGCCAAGACTGAGGTTTGCTAAGGGTCACAGGGGCAGGCTTTCCAGCTGCCAAAGTTTTAATACTGTCAAAGAAACTCAAGTTTTGACACTCAAGTGAAAAATGCACTTGCAGTGTGGCTCCACTTCCCTTCGCTATTTCTGCACCCAAACAAACAAACAAACGCACAAATCCTTGAAGCTGGCTTTCGGAGCAGAGAGAAGCATCCGAAAGTCTTTGCCAGGACCCAAAGTGCTGGGATGAAAACTCGGGGCACGTGTGCCCGAGAGCGCTGCGGAAGGGCCGAGGCTGCCGGGGAGGGGGGCGGGTCGAGACACCCCCCACACCTGGGCAGGGCAGGAAGACCCCCAGCCCCCCGGGCTCACCGCTGCAGGACGAACCCAACTTTTCTCGGGGCGGGCTGGGAAGGGATCGCTGGGGATTTGGGGAGCGGGGCATCCCCTCTGCCCTCCGGGGTGGAGCGCAGCGGAGGCGGGCGCTCTCCGCGGCCGCGGAACGGCGGGGCGGGGGCAGCGCGCCCTGCGCTGCCGCCGCGCCTCGGCAGGCAGCGCCGCAGCCCTGCGGGCGGCGAGCGCGGATTCCCCTTCCCGCACCGCACCGCACACGGAGACCGGCTCGGGCGACCCCCGTCCTGCCTCGCCGCGATGAGGAATCCCGCCCGGGGAGCCGCGCCGTGCGCCGCGGGGCTCTGGCACGGCGATGGTAAGGAGGGGGAGACCCCGCAGAGAGGCGGCGGGGGGAGGCGGAGTTGGGGGTCCGGCGGGGGGTCCCGCAGCCCACCGGCCGCGCTGTGCCCTCAGCTCTGAGCTGAGCTCGCCCGGCGGTTTTGTTACCGTCTCGGTTCGTTTCGTGCCCGGCTGCGGGGGGAAACGCTCCCGGGCCGGGCCGGCGGTGAACGGCCGGTGTGAGAACCGGGCGTCCCGGCGGTGCGGAGCCTTGCCCCCGCGGTTGTGCGTGGGGTGACACGGGCATCTGTAAGCGCCGCGGTTGTTCGTGCGGGGAAGGCCGGTGCGTGTGTAACGGCACGGAGAGCCGTGGAGCTGGGTGGAATGGTTTTGCGGTGGTGTTTGCTGTCGGCGTGCGTGCCTGCCTGCCGGTTGCGGTACCGCAGCGGCCGTTCAACTTGTGGCGCTGAGCGAAGTGCTGGAATTGGCAGTAGCCATCCACGGGAAAGCGGGAAACATTGCGGTTGGGACAGAGGGTGAGCCTGGTGCCACTTGGAAAGTTACCGGGCAGAGAGGCTGGTTGGGCTCTGCGGGAGGAGGAAACTTGCCTTCAGTGAAGATGCTGAAGGAAGGTGGTTTTCAGGAACTGGGGGGGTTCAGCCAGCCTTGTGCTCGGACAGACGCGTCCCAGCCTCCCTAGGGCAAAGCTTTTGCTGTCACATCCCAGCTCTCCAGGCTCTGTATGTGGTCCTAGTGGCTGTCGCTGAGGCGAAGTGCTTCGTCGCTGCCAAACACTTGCTGAGACTTACTCCGAAGCCGAGGAAAGTTAGCGGGAATCCCGCTCACCTCTGAGTGCTCTGACTCAGGTAGTGGGAGCGGAGCCAGTTTGTGGATCTGACACCAGGAAAGACAGAGCTCTATCTGTGAGTGCAAAACTAGTGTCATTTCCTCAAACCCCCAAGGCATCTTCCCTGGCTCCAAAACAAACTTCCCCTGTGGAAACTTCATAGAAGGATGAGTAATTAAAACATTACACAGCTGCAAGTTTCTGCTGCTTCAGGGCAGTGAGGAAGGAGCGAGGTGCCTGGTTTGCCAGCTTTAATCTCCCAGGCAGCAGTGGCAGTTGGCCTGGACTGTGCTTTGAAGTGTGTGATGTCATTATGACTTCATTTCTTTTTAAAAGTTAAATACTTTTCTTTTAATGGGAAAACTGCCCCGTGTTTCTTGAAGGAGAATGATTTTCTGTGTTACAGCTTTTGACTACTTTTGCTTGGGATAGCAAAGGCAAGGTGGAGTCTTCTAGGAGATTATTTGGACTCTGCCATTGTAGCAGCAGATGATGGATAGCCTGGCTGAGGTCAGCCCCCCGGGGGTGACAGCTCAGGATGCTGCAGCAGTCTGTGCAGCACTGCTCTCTGGGGGAAGACCAGCAGCACAGGAGCCACAGGACCTGGGGGGGACCTGGGGTCTTGGCTCCCCGCAGCGTTCCCACCAGGAGAGGGAACTCCTGCAATGTGCAAGGAGCAGCAGCAGCAGCCTTCCTCTCCTCTGGAAAGTTCTTCGCTGCTTCCTTTCTCCTCTCCCAGCCTGACCTCAGCACTGTCAACACTATCCGTTGAAAAGCAAACATATAAGTGAACCTGTGTGTTTGCTTAAATAATAAGTACTTACACACTAAGGTATCTTATTTCCTTAAACAGTCCCCTACTGGGAATCAGCATAAACAGTTTAATTTCCCCAGGACTTTGTAAACACTGATTTAGAAGTAAGCAGAGCAAGTGCACTGACTACGCTTGTTGGCTCATTAAAGCCCTCTAGGAAGTCTCCAAATCGTACATCCAGCTCCTCTGCGCCAACTGTGTTCCTGTGAGTGCCATCAGTGGCTCTCCCCCACCTCCTCCTCCTTGTCCTCTGGAGCCAGCTGGCACGTCTGGTTTTCCATGTTTGCTCCCCTCTTCCAAGTAGTCCCTAGCTCCAGGAAATCTGAGGCAGGACAAAGAGCAAGGTATTCCTCCAGGTAGGGGTGCCTGCCAGCGTGGGTCTAAGTCCTTTGGGTGAGAACTCTCTGTTCAGACTTGGTGGAAGGGTTTGGCAGATGAATGCAAGCGAGGTACAGCTTGACACGAGATAGAGGACTGCAGATAAGGTGTGGTGAGAGGTCCTTGGAGAACACCTCTCATGTTTCTGTGCTCTTCTGCTCCAGGTCTGGAGGCAGCAGGAGACAGCACCTGGTGGGGAAGGGATCCAGATCCTGGTCCAGCCGTAGACTTGGGCAGTGGAAGGAGATGAGTTCCTTGAGGTGAGGACCACAGTGTCCTCTCTTGGGACTGACCAGGCTTCCTAATGTCTCCCACGCTGTGGGAGCAGCAAGTAAAGGATATGGAACGTATGCCAGGAAGGTGTAAGGAGGCAACATATTGCCTTGCACATCAAGCTGTCACACTACACAATATGGAAATCTTCCTCGTGGGTTTGTGTTTGAAACTCAAGCTGTCATTTGAGTGAAAAGCAGGGGAGGGCCATCCTTCCAGCTCTTGCTGGTGCATAGGAGTGGAGAAGCAGGGTAGGATTGCCCCGTGCCTGGGTCGGTTCACAGATGCAGATGCTCAGATCGTGTAAGTGTAATCTCAATAATTTCATTGAGGAGCTATGCTCATTTAAGCTGCCTGGGGCTCTAGCACAAGGACTGCAGTGCACGTTGGTATAAATACTGAGAATTCTGCAGCTAAACATCTCAGGTGACAGTGTGCCAAGTCGATAGAGCCTCCTGTGTCAGGTCATAATGATGACTAAGCTCCTGAGGGTTAAAGAAAATCTTCCCTCATGGGAAGACTGCTAATTAGTTATCCACTTACAGTTCCCTAGCTGGTTTGCTGAAAAAGACAGTGATGAGTATCGAGTTAGAGATTGGTCTCTGTTCTGATGTGATGGTTTCTGTGCTTGATTCCTCAGATAGTCTCTCAAAATTTCTGTGTCTGAGATGACCAATACACTAAATTCAATGGTATAGATGGTTCTTGGGAAACCTGTCTGATTGCTCTAGGAAGTAGAGTTTTTCACTCTGAACTTTGATTGTAAGGATGTTGAGGAGCAGGGAGGGCCCTTCTCTTTGCCCTGCAAAGACCTCCAAAATTTTCACCCTACTGGGCTCAGCTGGTGATGGCAACCTCTACCTCCAGGCCTGCACTTGTGGCCTGTGCATGCCCTCAGCTGTCTTATCGTCTCATTCCTCTTCTGCACTGATGTAGGAAAAAGAAATACTTGTGGCATCATCTCTCACCATGCATGAATTACTTCTGGGGTGGGAAAGTAGGGCAGTTCCTTCAGGTCTCCAGACCTCAACACCAGCGTATTTTCTGCTCCTGCCTGTTGTGCATGTTGGAATAAAGGAAAAAACACACATTTAGCTTAGGGCCAACTGCAGCTCAGAGGTTGCTGCTACATGGACACGAGTGACCACTGGTGTTTAGTTGCGAAGAACCTTGTTGTTGTGCAGTTTATAAGGAAGAGGGGGAAAGTGCTTCATGGCTTTCACATTTAATCTCTTTGCGTTTCTGTTTCCTGGGGTTCCCTGTTCTCCCTGGTATGTTTTGTTGCAGGGCTGCCTTTTTTTCTGAAAAAGCTGGTGGTTGTCAGCATGAGCTAACCTTTGCCTCAGCTGATGCAGAGGGTGGATCACCTCCCACAGGAGCCTTCATGTGTGGGTCAGGAGATGGGAGAGGGATGAGCCATATGCTTGTTCTCTTGGCTAATGTGAAACCGAAACCAGTGTTTTCAAAGCAGCTGACTTTAATCTGGTCTTGTTGTGTAATTCCATTAGACTTATTTTTATTAGACCAAAAAATCTAATTTGGGCCCCTCCTCAACCCTAATGCGTTCAAGCGGCTGCAGACACATGGGTTACAGTGAGAGACACAGCCAGCAATGCACAGTGGAAAGCAAATTACTCTGTAAGAAGACAAATTGAACTTTGACAATTTTATGTGATTAGGGAAACCATTAGAGAACATAGTGGGAGGTGCACTAGTGGAGATGGGTGGTGGGGTGACAGCCGCTCTCCAGGGTGAGAGTCATCCCTGAGCACAGGGCACGGTGGTGTCAGCAGTGATAGCCCACCCCAGTCCTGTCTCCAGACTGGGATGGGAAGATAAAGGTGAAAAGCCACTTGCTGGCCTTCTCCACTGGTGACGCTGGGGTGTTTTTCCCATGTCCTGATGCAGACAGGAGGGTTTGCTTATTCACAGATGATCTGGGTTTTACAAAGCCATGATTTGGTTTTTTTCTGGTGTGATCCAGGGATCCCAAGCTCTGTATTTTCACAGAGCCGAGGTAGGAGATCAGTGCCCTCGGTATGTCTCTTCCCCACCTTCATCTCCTCCATCTGTAAAGGTACTCGCACCCACAGCATTGTTTAAAGTCAGTGAGCTCTGTGTAGGCTCAACACCTCTGAAAATCAGGCCTGTGTGGTCCCACTCACACATGGACCTATTCCCAGCTGCATCCCCACACTCCCTCTGCCTCCCTCCCGAGCCTGGTGCCTATCTTCTCATCTCTGGCTGGGACAGAGACGTGTTCAGCCACACACTTGCAAAGCTGAAGTTGTGGCCAGTGGCTACTGTTCCGTGTTTGCATTGCAGCAGCACGGCTTACAGCCACGAGCACCAGAGCTGCTGTTGGGTACACGCTGGGCAGCAGGACCAGGACTTCATCTCAGTTTAGAACAAGTGAAGCAACAGGCCAGTGTAGGGTGATGACAGGGCACTTGCTCAGCCATCTGCTCAGGCTCCGTTTGCTCACAGTGCTGTGAGGCTTGTTATTTTCTTTGACTTTTTCCCCCCTTTTGGTTTGAGATGGCACAGACAAATTCTGCCCTTATTATAGTTCCCATGGAGACAGGTTTGGTGCCATACATTAAAGGGGAGGTGAGGCAGAGTCAGCTCTCGCCTGGGCTAGCAGTTCCTCCTGTTCATTTGCACGGCATCTCTCCTGGTAGGAACCCAGGCTCAGGGTTCTTGTCAGCTTTACTGTCTTCAGAAACAAACCCTTGAACCGTGTCCTCCTTTCTTTGTGCGTGGGGCACAGCAGGAGTGTTTGACTCTTGCTGCTGTTGGGCTCTGGCACCCCTGGAGACACCTACGCTGTGGCTAGTCCTGCCTGAAGGTTTCCACCTTTATGCTTGAAAGTTCTTGAAATAAGTGAACTTTGACATTATTCTTTTAGACATCTGAGCAGCCACTCTTGTAGCATCCATGGAAAGCTCACAATACTGTCTTCAAATGCAGAAGGGTTAATTTGGACTGACGTATGGCAACAAATGAATCCATCTCTCTTATGGTATACCATGGCATCTTTAACATTAGGAAGGTCACAGGTGCCACTGTTAAAGCTTTTCTTGGAGGTCTCCCTGAGAGAACTTGAAGGACACAGCTTAACATTTGGATCCAACAAGCTCACTCTTCTGTGCATCATCAGGCAAGGCTGCTGTCCTGAATCTAGTGGGGCACCTGAGCTGAATGTGTATGACTGGGTCCTTGTAGTGAAGTGATTGGCAAGGCGAGATCCTGGCTGTTTTTACGTGGACCAGAAAAATTGGAAGAGAATGTTTGTGACAATCTGCTGAAGTGCTGGCCTCTTTTATGTTGTGCCGTGCCCGCTTTAACGTTAGCGAGGTCAAAGCTGCCACCCTTAAAGCCCCTGTCAGAGGTCTGCCTGAGAGGATCTGGAGGATGCAGCTGATTTTTAGATGAGTCAAAGCAGTGGAACTTGTTTCCTTTTTATGGGCCCTCCATGGGGGTGTCACAAAAACATGTTTTCCTTAACAGGAAAACTACCAAGCAAAATTTGTATCATTCAGCAGAGAAGGGAAAAGGAAATAAAATAAAAAGCCCAAAGCAGGCAATGTTGTACCCAGAAAAATAAGGGAAGGTAATAGCAATGAATATAAATTAGAGCATGTAGGTGTCTGATAAGGGAGGCTAAAAGAATCAGTGAAATATTAATGAGCAGGAGGGTTAAAGATGGAGAGAAATCGTCTTCCAAGCACATTAGGAATCAACAGAACACTACTCCTGGGGTCAAATGGTAGAGTCATAACAGGAATAGAAAATGTTAGATTAAACTCTGGTATATGGGTTATTCTCCAAATAGCCCATCTCCCTGGTAAGAAGTACCATCTGCTCTTGCTGTCATCAGACTTCCAGGTGAGAAAAAGTATTGGCCGGGTAGTCAAGGAGCATAACTTGTCATTACAATAAAACCTTGGTCTTAACCTATTGTGTATTGTACTCTGTACGCTTTAGTGAAGATAACAGTGCTGTCATTTCATTCTTTTGGAAGTGGACTTCTCTTACTCGCTGTTGGTGCTTAGCAGCAGGGCCAGGTATAAGCCCTCGTTCTGCAGAGCCCCAGCCACTTGCCTGTGATCTAGTAGTGCCCAGGGCACAGGTGATTCACTCTACATTACTGTGGCACCGCACTGATTTATGCTAGTGAAAAGGGGCTCAGCCATGGGATGGAACAGATTCCAAAGCTGAAAATCTTGCCTACCCTGAAGCTGCCAATAATATTATCATCACTAAATTAATTTGTGGATTTTTAAAGACAGAATAGAACGTCTCTGATCATCTTGTCCAGTCTCCTACCTACAAAAGAAAGACGTAAATGTAAGGAAAACTGTAGCTAAGGAAATGTCTTCATGATTAATTCCAAAATATCAGATGGGGAAAAATAAAAAAAAAATAAACCAGTTGTTTTCTTTAATAATAACAGAAGACAAAAAACCCAAACCCTGTTTAAATCCTCACTTGACTGTGAGGATTTCCAAACAGCCCATATAACAGTGTCTGGGAGGACAGAATGGAAGGAAATGATTTCAGGTAGTGGTTTGACCCTTTTTTGCCTTTTGAGGGCAAACGCCAGGCTGTTCCTGGGAGTTTTGTTCTGTGAGAAGACACACAGTCTTCTGCTCGGTGCGGTGCCAGGTGGAGTGTGTTCAGGGAGAAGAGGCTCGGGGCTGTCTGTTGGAGAGCAGCCCTGGCATGCTGCACTGTGCCTCGCTTGAGAGCACGGCTGTTGGGATTGGCAGGGCACCTTGGGAAGTGAGGTCTGGGCAGAAGATGAATAGGGACCCACGGGAGGAAGAAAAGGTGATGCTGGCGCCACAGCATCCTCCTCGGGGGTGGGCAGGGTGCTGGAGGCTGAGTGCGCAGTGGGTGAGCTCCCAGAGAGGAGCCAGCCTTCAGAGCCACCCTCTCTGGTGGTGATGCCCTTCTCCTCCCTGCCAGCTGGGCAGCTCCTTTCCTTCACTGCCTTCCCCCACCCACGGTGCACTTTGTGCCATTGTTCATATGGGGCTGAACTGACTTTAAAACCTCCTTTAGTACAAATGGGTATATGCTAAGGTTTAGAAACCAAAAGGTCCTGAGGAACCTTCCAAGACCTACACTGAAATCAGTGTTTTCTGGGATGAAACCAGGAGACTTATCTCATTGCCAGGAGCATGCTGACTGCTGGAGACAGGACCTGCTTGGTGTCTTAGGAGGGTATCACAGGTCTGTCCTTAGGCAAATTACTGTTATCATGCTAATGCCAGCAAGAAGTAGGAGAACTTTGATACTTCATCTTCTTGCTTGAAATGTGGTGGGTGCTGCTTGTCCTACAGGACAGACAGCAAAGGTGGAGCAGCCAGGTTCACCTCACAGGGTTGTATTATGCCAGAAAGCCCCACAGTGTGCAAGGGGAACAGAAAGTTTTCAGCTTTCCACAGGCTGAATGAATGAGAAATACTCTGATGTGCACAGCCTTCGTGCCTGGAGGGGCAGAAAAAGGAGGAAGCCAGAGGCAGGATGGGGCAGGTACCAGGTGACTGAATATTTGGGTCTTGCAGCACCCTGCTTAATTCTAGGAGATTTCAAGGAACAATATTTTTTTTTTTCTAGAAGAAGATGACTCTTTTTCCGAGAAGGGAGAATACGGTCAACATGCTGTGGGACGCTTTTAAGGCACAAGAGACTTTTCTGGGTTGGATTTGTTTGTGGTGTGCAGGGCTATGGGTCTGGACTTTACCCCTTTACTCTCCTAGGAGGGCGGGTGAGAATTTGGTGAAAGTGAAAGTGGACCTGTGGCAGGGAGACCAACTGTGCAAGCCTGTATGAGACAGTTGCTTGAAGCCAGATGCTGCTGGTGGAAGCTAAAGTTCATTTTCCTTCCTCCTCTTTGCCTTCATCCACTTTCCATTCTGGAGTTATCCACAATCTTGGGTCTGACCTTCAGGTCATTTCACACATGGACCTGCTCTCAGAGACACAGGCAATTCAGCATCTGCAATTTCCAGTCCTTCAATAGAAGCCAGGCACAGGGGCACGCCAGAGAAGTGCACAGTAAGCATCTCATTGCTGGTATGAGTTTAAGAGACTTTCTGGTCAGGGGAAAATCACACGAGCTGATTAAAAACTAATTGCAAAGATGCCTTTTATGAGTGCGTGATTTTCTGTGCGTTCTGCTTGGCTGCATTGGATCCCCTCTGATCACGAAAGAAAACAACCAGCCCTATCTGCCCTTCTGTTCAACTGCAGTTAAATTCACCATAGCATCCTTTTTTGGTTGGTAAACACACATTGCATGAAAGAAAAATCTCCTACTCAGCAAATTGTGTGCTTCCAATGAATTACATGTGAGTTAACTGGAAATTAGGGCCACGTTAAGGTCTGGCTTCTTCAAATTAACTATTTTTTTAGGAAGAAGGATTTGGAGCAGGGACTTTTCCCAGTGTAATTGTGAAGGTAGAACTGTCAAAAGAATGAAGACTTGACTAAGGGTGTTTGCATTTGCAATGGATCAGTGCTAGCTGGCAGCTTGAGTCCTGCAGTCCTGCTTTCTGAAGTTGAACCCAGCTGTAAAATGTATTAGTCCAGCCTGCCCTACTCAGGTGGAGAGGGAAAGAGCAGAAGACTTCAGCATCTCTCTGTTAAATTAAGGTTTCCCTTTTCCTTGAGCTACCAGCTCTTGCTCCATTACATTTCCTATGTGAGGGCTCCATCCTGGCCCCACACCTGGACCCAAGCTGCAGGGTTTACAGCCCACTATCCCTCCAAGCAGGTGATGCTGCTGGAGCCTCCCAGTGTGGAATGTGACAGGCACTGGGATAAACATGGCTTTGGTGGAGCAGGGAGTGGCAGCTCACACCGTATCATCCACCACCATGGTCTGGAGCAGAGCTTTTCTCACTGTATTTGAAATGAGTCATTATTTAGGTAAAATTTATTTGCTCAGGTAGAGTTTTGGGATAGATCCTGCACCTCTGCTCCTGTCATCACAAGGACACTGGGAGGTGGCAGTTCCTTCTCGGCAGCACAAGTTCCCTGCTGGCCCCTCTTGTAAGGTGCACCCATGTGCATGGTGACCCCCGTGGCTGGGGTTGGGACCTCAGGGTTTACTCTCCTCAGCCAGGACATTGTCCTGGTTTTGCTTTAAAGCTGATAAAGGCAGTGGCCTGAGATTTTTGCCAGAAGACCCATCCTGGGAAGTTTTCAGCCTGGTTTACAAACTGTGGAGGTGATGAACAACCCTCAAGTGTCTGCAGGTGTGATCAGGGGCTGGCTCCTGAATCCCAGCTTCCTGATGCTCTGTCATTTTACTGTTCAGTTTTGCCACGTCCAACAATTTACCTCAGGCCTTCACTGAACACCAGCTATTTATAGCCACTTCCACAGATTTTTGCCTCACTGCAATGATGCTGTTGCAGTGCTTTATCTCCTCTCCCCCTGCCCTTGTGTTTGCACCAGCCTTCCCTTTCAGTGTCTGTGCTTAGTGCGTTCACATCTGTTATAAGGGAGGAAGCCACTGGTATTAATAGTACACAGCTATGACTGTAATAGCAGGTGTCCCAGAGGATCAATTAGTCCCTCGCAAAGGTGGATTTACAGCAGTGCAGATATGGGTCTGGGTTGTTCTGGGTCTCCCTTTGCTGGTTCTTCCTGGGCTGAAGTGCTGAAGGCAGAAGGAAAAGGAGACCTGGTTTGCTGGGGTTTTCTGGAACAAGCGCAGACGTTGCTGCATAGTTCTAGGAAAAGGCAAAAATCAAAAGGTGAGGAGGAGGTTGTGCAGAGGATGGGCTGGGTATGGATATGCAGAAAGCTCTGAAATCTCCTGGAGGGATGAGTGAGCCGTGGGATGCAGCAGAGGAGGTCCTCAAGCATGGTCTGTGAAAGGGAAGCTGTTCCTCCTGAACACGCAGCAGCTTTCTTGGTGTCTCTCACGCTTCCTAAATTATCTTAGGGAAGATGTCCTGATAAAAAGAGCATTTCTGGACATGTTATTTGCTTAGCAGGGCTGATAGCATGGTACAGTGGATGATGAGAGGCAGACAGGGTACAGCATGAGCTAGAAGGCCAAGTTTAGCTTCCCTGCTCTGTTTCTGGGTTTTGGACAAGGCTGACAGCTTTGTCTTCAAGGAAGAGTCTTCAACTTTGCTTTAAGCCCATTTAGGGGAAGAGCGTTTAGGGTTGTCTTCTCCAGAGGATAGTCCTGGGGACTCAGCTGGCATCTCAGGCGTTGCCAGGTGTCTCCCACTCATGGCACCAGCAGGGTATCAGGGCTAGTCACTCAGCCAAGCCTGTAAGCCAGGGACACCTACATTTGTTTGGTGAGGAACGAAACAGGTTTTGAAAGCTAATTTATATTTCAGGTTACTTTGCAGTTCTTGGGTAAATTGAATAATTGCATGTTTTGCATTTGATGTAATAACACAGTCCCAGACCTTCCGTTTCTTCTACCTACGCTCGGTGGCCCTTTATGGTGGATTTTGGAGCCCCTGCCCTGGTGGGTGGTGGCTGAGGGGGCACAGCCCATCTACTCCTGTCCTGTTTTGCTGATCCCTGTGCTACCCTGCTCTGCTGGAGCCAGCACCGCCCCAGGATTCACTTGGCCAGGCAGCAAGGCAAGGGAGAAGCTTGGGGTCAGATGAAGTGTTGCCAGTAGCCCAGCGTTCCTGCTGCGTGACACTGGTGATGAGTGGGTGGGACTGCGGTCTGTGAGCACACGCCGTTGTTTATTATTAGCAAGAATGATAATGGTGGCAGCAGATTGACTGCATCTCTGCCTCATCCGTGTTTATCTGCATCCCGAGAACTCCTTGCCTTCCCCCTTGGCATCGCTGCCTGACAGATGAGCTGTGAGGTATTTGGGGATGTTTGGCTCTGCAGCGTTTCCCAGTCAATTCCTCTCCCTTCCACAGCCACATCCCTCTTCTTTAGCAAACATCTGATTCTTCATTACTCCTTGGGTCCCTGGACATTTATTATCACAGCTTTTGTTTATTTAAAAACAAACATACCAAAAAAAAAATTAGCAACGAGAGCCCAGATCAAGGATCCAAAAATAGGGAACCCAAGAGAGGCTGAAAGCTCTGATCTTGGCACATGAGAACATTTTTAGGTGATGAAGACTTTAAAAAGCTCGGCTAAAAGCAACAACAGCAAGAAAAGCACCCCAAAGACGTCTGCAAAGAAAAATGGCAAACACAGCGCGCACTGATTATCATCCTTCACTGCAACTCAAACCCCACTGCCTGGCGTGGGACACTGCTGGTACAACATCAAGCAGCGGGACGGTGTGGGGCAGACCTTCCCCAGCCCCCTGTCTCTATCTGCACCTCCTCACCACACTCCTCTGGGGAAAGTGTCCCTTGGTGGCGCAGTGCAGTGCGGTGGCAGCCTTGGCCCTCAGCATCCTGGGGGAGGACACAAGATGCTTCTGGGACCGATGGCAGTCACTGCAGCCTGGTGGAGCGAGAATGCAGGGAGGGAAGATGTGTTTCATCTCCCCAGATTGCTGTGGCACAGGGAGAGGCACACGGGAGGCTTTCTGCAGCTCTCCCTCCCCATTGTGGCACTTCAGGGCGTGCTCTAGTGGCCAAGATTATAGGGGTTTTTTGTGTGTGTATGGTTGGACTCTGTGATCTCAGAGGTCCTTGTCAACCATGAAGATGCTGTGATTCTGTTGTCACAGCCTGTGCTTGCAGAGGTCTGCCCTGGCCACTGGCTTGCTGGCCCCAAGAGGTTGTCTTCCTCCAGGAGTTTGTGTCCAGCCCATTTCAGGTGGAACTTTGTGTCCCCGTGAAGTACCCAACAAGCTCCATATCCTAGGGAGACCTCCTCTGCTCGGCAAAGGGAAGAGGGTGTGCAGTGCATGGTGATGGAGCTCATGGAGAAACCTGCTGTTAAAGATGATTTTTTTTTCTTCCCATTACATGGGGAAATAAGAGATGGGTGGGCAACATCAAAAAGGATTTATAATTTCAAACCCAGAGACCTTGTAGGGCTTGCTGTTGAGCATGGAGCAAGACTAGTTCCCTCCTTTTGTGGTAGTGAGATGGATTATACACATTGGCTGTGGACACTATGGGGAAAAGTCTTCATCCCTTCAGCTTTCCTCTGGCCATCCCTCTACAAGAGCATGATGTAGACAGTAAAAACCTAGCTAAAGTTTAAATTAATTTGCCCTCCTGCACTTTTTAAACAATGAGTGAATTAGGATTCCTATTCTCCTTGGCTTAAGGAAGGGGCTCCTTTATCTGCTCCACTGCTGTGTTGTTAATAGGGGAGGCACTGCCAGACTATCTGGAGCCTCTTCTCTTGTAAACTTGTCTCCTCGTCTATCTGGCCTTTGCAAGCAATGCTAAGCCATGACAGAAGCCATTACTGGTTGAGAGAAGGGCCTGGTCTGGGGAACACTGTGTTCCAAATTCTGCAGTGAGCAGCTGTATGTAAAGTTACGTCTTAACGTAGCTACGTGTGGTAAAGATGTGCTCCTGCACGATGACAGATTCAGGCTGATGACACCGAGTGCCCCATCAGAAACACAAAGCACCAAGTTGTTGCATGCCCTCTCTCTGTCATCTAAGTTTGTCAAAACACTCTTAAATGGAATGGTTTTTGTGCTGGCAGGCTATGTGTTGGATCAAATATTGGGTGTCCTCCATCAGCGCAGTGCTGGGGATGAAGGATGAGGCTGGCGTAAACATGGTCTGGCCACGTAAGGAGCATGAGATCATGGGCTCCCATCTCAACATCACGATGCCTTTTTCACTCCTGGCAGTGCACACATCTCATGTGAATGAATATGGAGCCATAGTTATTGATTACAAACCCAGGCACTTTTCCTAAATGGATTTTAAAATCACGCCGCGTCAAGGTTTCTGCTGAGTTTTCCCTAGCATATTGCAGGTATTCCTCTGGGGAACCAAGAGTGTCTGCAGAAATCTGCCACTTCCACTGGCACCTTGGATGTGGGATGGCCTCTGCAGTGTGGTCCACTCCACTTGAATTCAGTCATGAACCATGAAAATTTTGCATGCAGGGTGTCAGTCTGAGCATGTAGCTCTTGGTGACACGTTTTTGTACCCCAAGTGGCAGAGATGCACGTCTCATGCCAGGAAATGGGTGCAAAAAGTCTGCTTCCTATCAGTCTGCAGTGGGGGTCAACCTTATCACACCCAAGGGCCCTGACTGAGAGGTTATGAAGATGGATCGAGTGCAAAACTGAGAAATCTCTCTCCTGAGACTTTCTCTAGGACTCATGCTGTATTCATCACAGAGGAACTGTTGGGAAAGGATCTTCACGTGAAGATTGATGGACCTGATGCTGATGAGCTGTGCTTAGGCAGGAATCACTGACTGCACAAGAAGTGATGGAGAACCGATGGTTAGGAAGGTATTGTATGGGAAAGGATGTGAAAGTTATACACAGAAAACCAGGGAATGGACAAAACCCACAAACTAATGCTGAAAAAGAGCACAGTATCAGCAACTTCATACAGAGGAATGTGATGTATAAGGCAGGGGAAGGAGTCCTTCCTCTCAGCACTCTTCTCAGGTTTGGAAATTGCCCTTCAGGAAAGGTAGAGGAGAGATGGAGAGCCCTCAGAAGCCAGCAGGAGAGAAAAGCAGAGCTGGGGCAGGCTGGGCTCTGTGTCTGAGCGGGGGGGTTCATGGTACCACTCTTCACATGCAGGAGCACCTGCAGAAAGGAGAGTTAAACAGTGTCTGCGGGGGGCAGGAAAAGAAGTCACAGCAATAAAATGCAGCAAGAAAGATTTAGGATAGATCCTAGAATAATCCCTATGTGTACTCCCACTGGGAGACTGCGTAAGGAGAACATGGAATCTCCATCCCCAAATGTCATCTACAGCAGGTTAAAATATAGTTGGTTCTGATTAAACAGCTCCTCGGGGTCTCTCTCAGCCCTTTTTCTTCATCTGACTTTTCTCTCCATGGCCTAAGAATCTGTTTTACAGTCTGTCTGAAGAGAAAAGTGGAGCTGAAAGCTAAATGACAGACCTAGCAGGTTTTCTTGGTAATGGTGTTGTGTTATTTATTAAGTAACAAATGGAAACTTCCTGTGGGAAAAGTCTGTTTTCAGCGTAATCTGTTTTGGTTTTTTTTTTTTTGTGGAAAAGCCAAGATCACAAAGAAAACTCATGGGGAAAAACTGTTTACATACTGGATCTGCAGGACTTGATGGTGCTCGGGGGTTTTATTGGTTTAAGTTGGTGCTGACAAAAGATTTTGATGCCATTTTCCATTAGGATAGTCTTCCTTTCATTCAAAATCATGGTTAAATATAATAAACCACAGATACAGATAACAGGAGGGGAGATTGTCTCAGTTCAGTGTTTCCTGCTTCCCTGTTTGCAGGCACTTTGCGCTTGTTGCCACGGGTGTTTTTAAAGGGTGCACTGTAACCACAGGTACACTCCTACCTTCTTCCTGAGTGCATCCAGGATGCCCATTCAAATACCTCTTGGTGCTTATTCAGCAGGTGTTTCCCAGCAGCTTTCCCCTCCCTGCGAGGCCAGACCTACCCGGGAGGCAGAGGAACAAGGACAGAATTAGTGGGTGACGAGGGTTAATCTGATTTGTGCTGCTCCTTTTCATGGTGGGCTTTGGTGAAGCCATCCTTCTGTCTTCCCTCAGCTGGGTCCTGTCCCAGGCGAGGCCGGAGATGCTCCCTGGGCCGGCGGGAGTCACGGGCTGCAGGAGCAGCACTGCATATGGGACTGGTGCAGGGGAAAGCTGGGGAGCAGAGCCTGGGCACTACTTGTTCAACCAAGGTAAATGCCATGAGAAAAAGACTTTCCATTTCTCTCTCTCCCTCTTACTTCTTTCTTAATGTTCACTATCCTTCACCACATAGTGGGCTTTTATAAGAACATGGCTCTAATTTCTATCGTTAGCCAAACATGTGCAGGCATGAGGTAGTCACCAATCACACCACTTACTGCTTATTGTAATGTCCCAACACTTTCCCTCCTCCCTCCCCATCTCAAAGCAATTAGCAGGAAATTCAGCTGCTGCCTGAATGGACACATTCTCAGCAATCTTCCTTAATTCTTTATTTACTGTAAAATAAGCAGGAAAAAAAAATATATGCAGAATCAGTTCCTCTTCCAAGGATGGCTTAGTTCTTTCATCACATCTCAGACTCTCTCTCCCCTGCCCTTTCCCCAACAGTATCCCAATTTTTTATGAGCTGTGATGAAAACCAGGCAGGAGACCATCTGATTACTGCCCATGAATTCCTTGAGTGAACAAGTTTCAGAGGTAGCTAGTGTGAGAAAAGCTGAGCTATTGTCAATAAACACTTCAAGCTGATACCATCCCTTCCTGCATTAGACAGTGACTTGTACAAAGCGAGCTGAAACTTCGCCTCTGGATCATTCATAGCAGGACCTGATGTAATTTCCTGCCATGCAAAGAGAAAATCAAATGCCCAGTCTATTGCTTTTAATGAGGAAGGTTTTTAGCAATGGGAATGGGACACAGTGAAGCAGTAGAGGGGCTGACTGAGAGAGGGGGAAGCAGCAGATTGATGGAGAAGGTGCAGTGAGCTGGTGTCTGCTGTATTGACTGGTACCTCCCTCTTTAAACATAGCCTTAAACGTTACTGCTTCAGCAATAAAGTACTCTCTGCTGTGAGCAAAGACATCAAAACCTGGCCTCACAGGAAAGGGATCTCAGACATCTCGTTGACATTTCCTTTTGATGCTTGGCACAGTCAAACAAACAGTTCACAGGTCTGTGCAGTTGTGGAGTTACACCTGAGGGATCACCTTCCCCTGCTTTCTGAAAATGAAGAGGGGATGGGGAGGAAGATGTCTGTGTGGCTGAAAAGCTTTAAGCCAGATCTGGACAACTGAAAGGCTCAGAGGGCTCTCCCCTTACCTCTTTTAGCCTGCCCTCCTTCTCCTCCTCCACCTCCTCTCCTGAGGAGGAGCAGGGCTGCAGAAGAGCGAGGCTGCTGGCTGGTACCAAGGACCTCTGGGGAAAAATTGGGACCATGCTTGTAATTCAGAAAGGCACCTCTCTCTGTCTCTGCTGAAGAAAGGAGAGCATCAGCTCAAAATGTCTTATCTCTGTTGGACTCAGAGGTATATAGATATTTAAAGGAACAAAAGCTATGAAAGTGTGATGCACTCCCTGGGGTACAGCCCACCAGTGCTGTAACCGGAGTCTTCTTCACCTCCTTCCCCCTTTCCTTGCTCATTTGAGATTTGCCTGTAGACATGAAGGCTAGGTCCTTATTCCTAAGGCAAGAAGGAAGGAAGGAGCTGCTTTTTTCTGAATGAAACACACAGTTTGGAGTTAAGAAGCTCTGATTTATCCTCCCAGCTCTGCCTCAGCCTCCATCTCTGAAGCACGTACACTCCTGACTGACCTCCTGGTTGTTTGTCAGCCTGGCAGAGTGCTCTGAGCTGTAGACTGGCACTTCAGAGCTGCTGCTACCACTTACAGCTGACTAAAACCCCCAAAAGAATATTACCTTTCCTATAGAAATGCAAATAGGTAGGCATTTTGATGAATGGTTCTCTTGTGACTGGTAGCTGTAAAACAGGGCTGTCTTGGCTGGAGCTTTCTTTTTCCTGACCTATGTAACAGTTGGTCCAAGGGGCCAACTGGTGAGGGGGCTGTTGTTCACTGGGCATGTTCCTAAACCTCCACCAAATCAACAGTTTTTGTTCTTGTAACTGGAGTATCTGAGAGAACTGTATGGAAAAAGACATAAATGGGTTAAAAAAAAAAGGCACCCCCAGAATGCTTTTGAAAACCTTTGGTCTGCACCTGTATATTGCTGGATAACTTATCTGTGTGTGAATGTTTTATGGGTCATGATCATGACTTATTCTTGTGGTCCCCATGTAAAGATTGGGGGGGTAATTACCTAAAGCTTGTTACCCCTATAGCTTTTGTGTGTGACCAAGAGCCACATGTCCACCCAGAGACAGTGCAGAAATTAAACTAGTTTGGGGAAATTAGCTCAAGTGGTGCCAATATGTTTGGAATCTCCAAGGTCAAGGGTAGGAAGCATGTGAGCTAAGGTCCAAAGTCCCAATGAGACACAGGCACAGATTGTGGTATTTGTAAATTCATGGCCTGTGTGGCTCTTGGTCTCATGCAGAAGCTCTACCTGTAACAAGCTGCGCTGCAAGTGTTGCACTTACCTTGATGACCCGTTTCAGTTAATTTTAACAAATCATGCAAAAATGCTTTCGTGCATCAGTAGGGATGTTGGAAAAGATCTCAGGGAAGTCAGGTGTGCAGGAAGGCTTATTACAGAAGATCCAATCAGTTATAAATCCACATTTGGCTTCAACAGCAACCTGCAGACAGTGTGACCTTCCCTTCCCAGCCTCTGCTGTAGACCATATGCTCTTCGGGCTTTTTGATTATTACTTGCCTTTTCTCACAGTTGTTTTCAATCACATTCTCTCTGTAGGAGCTTCCTGGGCTAGACGAGAGTGGGGTGATCAAAGGCAGCTCCACTGGGCAATAAAGTGTGGAGGTGTGGTCTGCTGTTCCATGGGCAGGGCAGGCAGCGCTTCCTCGGGCAGGGCGAAGGGGTAAAGGCTGCACCAAAAGACCAGCCGAGAGCAACATTCCTGTCTTCTCCTTGTCCTGAAAGTCAGCGAAGAACAATTTTGTTAATTCCATAAACTGAAGCAGGGAATTGGATTTGCTGTGGCTTTAGGGGGTTGTTATTCATGAACATCTTCCAAAAATCTGGAAGATTCATGCATTAGTATGAACTAATTATGCACCTGAAAAAATAATTTAGGAAAGAACAGTATTTATGCATTCTGTTTAGTTGACCTGCATACCTTGACTGTTTTACTATTTATGTATTTTCTGGAAAGTTAAAAAAAAAAAAAGAAGAAGTTTGAGGCAACCAGCTTAGTTACTGTTAAATTGCTTTAAGCTCCTGAGCACTTGTGACTTGAGAGGATTCATGGGTTCTTTTGTCTTTACCCCTTCCACGCTGCTGAACAGAGAGAATAGACACAACCCAATGCGAGAAACTGATGAATGCAGAATAATGACTATCAATTTCAAAGTGGCTATGTAGTGTTTTGCATTCATAGAAACTTTTGTTTGTGAATACATAATATTAACATCCGTAACTATGATAAAAAACAATAAATTGATACCAGCACTGAAAGATCTGTGAGCTGCAATTAATTTCTAAGGGTTATATGTAGGGGTTACGGCCGTAGTACTGTTAGCTGGATCTCTTGTGATGGTGGACATCACATTTAATTCTAATGAAGAAAATAGAATTAATTGATATAGTGGAAGAATCAACTCTATAGTTAAGATATTGATTTCTACCCCACTCCCTCCCCCATCCTCCCCTACATGAGTAATATCTTGAAAAGGCAAGTTAGGACCTGCTGAGAAAGTATAATATTGCTGGAGCCAAGAGGTTTTAGGTGAAATAAGCTCCTAAGTAGAAAAGTATAAGATGATAAATGTATGTGTACAGAAGCATCTTAAAGGACTGCTGAGAGCAAACAGCTTGTGCTGTGTTCAGGGACATGGGTGATGGGAGAAGATTCCAGAGAAGCATAAATCAGGCTTTCCTTGGATCCATCTGGAGAAAATGACAAGTCTCATCCTGAAGAGTTTTCCCAGGAATGACAAATAGGAAGGAAAAATAGACCAAAAAGACAAATTATTAGTTTTGAGTGACCGTGAAGGCTTCCTTGGCTTGGAAGTAATTTTTACAGATGGTTATTTTGGCTGTGTTCCCTCTTGAGAGACCATAAACTTGTGACATGAACATATAATAAGCCTTACGTGGCCTTCTCCCCTGTTTGTTTTTTGGTTTTTTGATTTTGGGGGGTTTTTTTGACTTTGTAGTGTAGGGAAGAGGTGGCAGCTTTTGAACTGGTATCTAGTAGTAAGATGTGAGATGCCCAAGAGCATGGTCATTGAAGGACTGCCATCTCCTGCTGCTCTTGGCAAATCCTCCGTAGAGGATATCTATTTCTTGACCCTCATTCAACCCTTCTGCAAGGTCTGGTGTTTTGTATTCTCTAGCAGGGACCAATACAACCTGTAGAAGCTGATGGCAGTGTTTCCACCCGTGTGGCTGATCTTGCTGAAATTGCAATGAATGGTACAAGCCGAGGTGAAACTGTTTTTTGAACTTAGACTCTGGGAAATAGCTAGTGAGCCCTGAGAAGGGTCTGGTCACATACTGCAAACGAGCTGTCCAAGAGCATACCTTAGCATCAGGATTTGCCAGCTTTTCCAGTGGGGTAAGCTTGTTGCTGTACCAGAACACAAAACCTGTGCAGCAGAAGAGATTCATCAAGCTTTTTAGTGATGAAATGTATAAATAAACCATATTCAGTAATCTATGCTTGAAGGAATTGTTCATGAAGGCAGTCTCATTGAGGCTTTTTTATCTGTTCTCACCTCTTGCAAGTGCAGTGAGATTCCTTCCACCGTGGCAAAGCATTACCACTGAGAGCTCATTAGCTCGTGTTTGTAAGGGAGTACTTGGAAGTACAAGGGACTTCAAGAAAATGATGGGGTTTGTTACAGCAGGAGAGGATGAGAGGATTGAAGTTTGTTTCCCCTTTACAGCTGCTGTCCCAAGGCAAATCCATGAGTTTTGGCAGTTCTTTAAGGCACAGGAAGCTGACAGAACTGCTAGGTACTTAAGAACTTAATTTGTTGTGGTGCCACTCACATGTGTGTCCACCAGGCTTCAGGCCTGTAGGAACGTGTCCGTAGAAATACACTCATGGTAACTCTGAACTGAGACCACCAAATCCAGTTAGCACAGAGTGCTGAGGTGCTCTCCTGATAGGAATGGTACTTCTAGCTTCATGTTTTGCTGCCCTGTTTGGACTGATGGTGAGAGGCTTGTTCTGACCTGACGCTCAAGTGAAGTTCTAAGCTGCCAGAACTTTTAACTTCAAGTATTTTCTTTTGGTTTCCCATAGGGTTTCCTAAGGAACACAAGAAGAGTCAGAAGAGGTTTCTGCTTTTTCTCTCCTCCTGGTTTTGGACAAATATAACTCCAGTGCTTAGTGTAGTGCAATGATTTTACTTTTGCATAAACAGGAAGTGGGTCTTAGTTAAAAGCGTGCTATGCAGTTGTTTTAGAGCCATCCTCCTCCAAAAAAATGTGTTGCTGTCCAGAAGATAGGAGTTAAATTATATTTAATATCAGAAGTTCACAAAGTCTTAGAAAAAATTCTTTAGGTTAAACAAGTGTTAGTAGCCATAACTATTCCAAAGCACAAGTTCATTTGCTCACAGAGTAAATAAACATTTAATGGTAATAGCCATCAAGAGCTGTGCTGGTATTTAGTTCGTTAAATTTGAAAGGCTTTCCTTGGTACAGCAGGGTAAGTTACGGCCACCATGTGGCTGGACAGCATGAGCTGTCTGCCAATCAGACAGCAAACCAAGAATTATAGATTCCAGTTGTGCAGTGTGAAAAGGCGCTGATTGTTCATTCTGGCATCTCATGCTCTAACATGGGGTGGCAATTTAACACAGACATGTACTGCCTCACTGCTGCATTGCAGGAGAAAAAGGTTCTGATCCTTTGTTATTTTGGGTCAGTGACAGACCCAGGTGCAACCTTCCATGATTATTGGTTTGGGGGACAAACTACCTTCAGGCTTCAAATATCTGCCAGTTGGGTCAATGGAGGTGAAGCCCTGGGCAGATGAGCCGTACCGGCGAGCATCTTTTGTGGCACCTCTGGAAGAAGAGCAGCCAGCTCACTTGAAGGAGGAGCTGCATGTCACAGCCTTGAGCAGCAAGAGCCACAACATCCATGAAAGCTAACAGAGAGGGAGATTGTGGCAGCCAAAACAGTGCTGCCCAAGCCACACAGAGCCAGCCACAGGCTGCATTAGCCACTAGGCTGCTGTCAGTACAGCTCTGCTGCTATTTGTGTGGCATAGCCCTGGCATGGGAACCTCATCTGAACTGCCCGGGAGCCAAATGTTAAACTCAGCTTATCTAGAGAGTGTTAATAAAGCTGTTCTGCAACCGCGACATCCTGTTTTCCATGGCTGATCATCTTAATCAGAAGAAAAGCCCAGCAGCTGACTTAAAGGCACTTCAAAATCTGAGGTCCCGTTTCATACTTGTGGAAGGAGAGAACGTTGCCTGTTGGTAATGCTGATGTTGTGCAGCCTCAGAGTAGGGAAATGCTGATTTATCATCCTAGATCCACTACTAATTAGGTTTTGTATTCTTGGTCATGGCCTTTAACCTCCCTGTGTCTGGGTTTCTCACAGTCTACATGAATGCAGTGCTGTTAACTTCAGTTGCTAATTGTGTGGGGAAGTTCCTGTCTGTAATCCTGAAGTTTGTTTAAAGTCATCTTTATGATTGTCCATATGCTTTGTGTGGTGCTTGAAGTGGGAGAGGGTATAAACCCTTCTTCCCTCTTAGACTAGAAAAACTAGGATGGGGAGGCCAGGCTGGAGAGGAGCTGTACCTGATTTGCCTCTTCATCTCTTCGGGAGTGCATTGCTTCTATTTATACTTCTGAAGCTATTCTTACTTTTCTTCATTTCTTTTAAACACTGTGATTTCCTCTCAGATAATTTATCCGGACACATTAAAAAACAGATTTCTGCTGCTGAGTGGGGATGGCTGGTGTAGGCTGGCTCCAGGCAGGGCAGTCAGGCATGAGATGTGTGTGGTCCCAAAGCTGCCTCACTGTTTGGGCAGGAGCATACCTGGGAGGGTGGTCCAGAAGCCAAAATCCAAGCCCTCAGTTCTGCCTCATGCAAGCAGAGTAGCATGATTAAGGAGCAGTAGCTCTTCTGGGAACTCTAAGATTAAAGTCCCTGCTTGGGCCACTCTGCTGAAAGGATTTGCAGGTTGTCCTAAGAGCCCTTTACAGGTCTGATGGATTCACTGTCTGGCCTGTTTGTTTTCTGGTGCTTCAAGGATTCCAAGGCTGCATTAAACACCGTTCCATCCCCAGCAAGTTTTGATTCAAATAGGTAAAAAAGGTGGAAGGGGAAATAGGCATTGAATGCTTAAATTACTTTCCTAAGGGTGCAGAAGACCCACAAGATAGATATTTTGTGTTATACCTGTCGTTGTAATAATGGGTGGCAGAGGGAGGAAGAGAATTTCTGAAGGAATTGCCCATCTGGTGACTTGGCCGTTTCCCACCAGCAGTAGTTCTTGGCCATGCATAAGGAAGGTGCACATGAAAACCCTTCATATTGTCCCCGTGGCCCTCCTTCTGATGTCCCAGTTCTGCTCACACCCATATCCTGAGGAAGCTCTGGCAGGGACTCAAGATTTCCCATTAGCACCATGTGAACCAAGGCCCTGCTGATTTTTCATTCCAGTCCTGGGAAAGGTGTCCATGGAGTGTGGATAGAAATGCCTCTCAAGTGATTATCTCTCTTGGTTTCAACAACAGTGAAAGTTTTTTCCTCATTATCCAGTCGGTTGCGGACCATAGCTTTGGATAGAAGGAACCTGGCAGAAACATCTGGACCTTGTTTCCCAACAAGAACTTTTATTTTTGGCTAATTTTGTGCTTTACAACTTCTTAGGACAAGTAGGTTTTTTTTATTTACTTTATGATAGACTGTGTGAGTAAAAGTTGGTTGTTTCAGAAGCAGCGAAGAAAATATATAAAAAAAAGATACTTTGGCAAACACCCACATACAAGTTGTTAATAGCAGTCTCAAAATACTAAACTGCATCTGTAGGCTGCAGCTACTCCTTCTCCACCACTGCGTAACTCTACTGTATAAAGAGAGTTCAGAATGACAGGAAATCACAATACCAACCTTTAAAGCCACTTTTTATGTTTTTATAAATAGCTACGCAATTTGTAGAGCAGTGCTGTGTCGTCCCTGGGATTGCTCTACTCACTGTACTGCCATGTATGTGCCTGGAAACAACAAGGAGGAAATTAAATAGGCTGGAGCATCCTACAGATGTGCTGGGTAAGGTATGAATTCCCCTCTGCACCTTCTTAAAGGAAACTTGCCAACTTTTGCTTTCCTGTTCCTAAGGTGCAATTGAGATTCTCTGCGGTTGTTCAGGCCTGGTCAGGCTTAGACCCCAGCTGATGCACATTCAGTACAACAAAAGTTTGACATAAGTACTGAGACCATGAAAGAATGAAGTTTAAACAGTTGGGTGAAAGTAAGGAACTATTAGTGAAACGTGACGAAAGGTAGCTTGTAAATGAAGAGGACTTACAACCTTCATGGCCATCAGAAGCTCTTTCCCTGAATCAGACTTCTGCCCCAAAAGGAATCCTCAAAAGACATGCTGTGTATCACATTTTTCAGACACAAAAGCTGAGAAATTTGGGGTCTTTCTTAACCTGTTCTATCTGGTTATGATCAAAGATTTTCCTTGTTTAAAACTACATCATTTCAAAATAAAGACCTTCAGTGATGCTGCTTGTATCCTGATGCCAAGCCTGTTCCCAGTGTCACAGACCATCCTGTCCATATATCCCCACAGTCTGAGCACATTCCAACTTCCAAACTAATTTAGCACAAGAGGAGCACACCATGAGTCCAGGTGAGCTCAAGAGTAAGGAATATCTCACTCCCAATAACTATGGGGGGTATATGATTGAATACCTATGTTTATACTGGACAATTTTAGATGTAGATTAAGTTTAGATTAAGTAATATAAACTTTGTTGACAGCACACGGATTCTTTCCTATACTTATTTTCAATTTGTGGACCATTCATTGCCAATTTTTGGTTGCTGATACTGCAGCTATTTTTTCTTAAGTGTCATGGAATGTACAAGACACACTGTTGATTCCTTTGCCCAGTTGAATTATCTTAGTCACGAATCCACATTTTCATTGCTAGTTCTTGCTATTGCAAATTCAGAACTTTTTATTAAGTAGTGCACAATATTCAGTTAAAAATTTACTGTTCCCATGAGTTTTCTTACCAGTTAATTTATTTGCTAGAATCTACACCGGGTTGGCTATAACTGCCAGAAAGTCAAAGATTCTTTGTACTTGGGAATTAAAAGTGGAAATTTCAAACCTTCTTGGGTTGTTCATGAGAATTGCAAGCATGACTTTTAGAAGTTTCTTTCTGAAAATTTCAAAATTAAATGGAGTGTGGCAGTTATTTCTGCAATGAGGGGGTGGGAGATTGGGCATCAGGAAATGGTGGCCAAGCAGACCCACGGTTTAAAAGCTTCCTGGCAGCAGTAGCTTCAGAGAGGCATAATAAGAGCTGGACCTTCCAGCCTCCACAGGAAATGGTCTGGAAAGGCTGAGATCCTTCAATCTCAGCAGGTCACTACGGAAAGTATCTGGAAAGCATGTGGGGCTGGACCCAGCAGCCAGATTTGATCAACAATCTTCCCAAAATGTGCATGGTGGAATGAAACATCTGGTGTTTGACAAAACTGGTGCACAGTCTTGACAACATTGCGTTTGGAAATGGTCCTGCTCAGGGGCGCTGGGGATCCTCAGCACATCCCTTGCAGCCACGTCAGTCCATACTTCCAGCTCCTCAGCTGAGCTGGCCGTTTGTTGGCCAAGGCGGTGGCTGTCACATATGCTCATCACTTGTGTCCATCACTTGCCACTAACGGATGTGTGAGGGAGGGCTCCCACCCGCGGGGCCTGACTGGAGCAGCTGGTGTCACTGGGGGACTGTTTACAGCTTTGAGTCGAAACCGAGTGGGAAATCAGCTCTGTAAACACTGCCAGAGGAGAGTGGAGATTATTTATTTAGTGTGATAATACAACAGCAGTGGGTTAGTCAAACAGTAATTAGCAACAGGTCATGCTATAATTAGAGAGTCTGTTGCAGTTGGCTACCTCTTACTGAATGCCACCAGTATTTGGTGTAAGTAGAGGATTAGTTTGGGAAGCAAGTGCTTTCAGGCACAGTTAGGACTATTTGGGAACATGCAGATCTTTTTCTTTGCCTCTCTTTATCCTTCCAATCATCATAACATAAGGCTCTGAAGTGGCACTTGCTTCTCTCTTAGTTGCATGAAGTCTTGAACAAAAGCTCCAAACAGCTGTCTTGAGTGATTAAATCTCATCTGAAAGAGCTTGAAGTATCAGGAGGTACAAAGGAGTAATTCTTTCCTCTCCTCTTACAAAAAGGAGAAGTGGAAAGTTCTGCTCCTCAAGCACAGGTTTATATTTTACATATGTCTTTTTTTTTTTTTTCCTTTTTTCCCTCTTTCTATTTTAAGAATCAAGTTTCCACAGTTCTATTCTCTGAACATCAGAAGTTTCTCTTGCTTAGACAGGCGGTGAGATTCTGGCACCTCATATGTGAAAGGAAAGAAAATACCTCAATCAGTTAACAGCATTCACGGGCTTTTGCTGAATCTTCCTTCCCCTGAATGATTTGCTGTGTTTAAAGAATGAAGGACTGAAATCAGTGACTACAGACGGCAAATAACTGCTAGGTAAATGCCATGCACATCAGTCTGGTTATATTACTAAATCTGCACACCCTTAGAAGCTCCTGCAATGCCTTCACATTGCAATTTCATCTTTTCAGACATAGCTTTCCCCTCCATTAGCCCCACTGTCCGGATTGGCTCCTATTTCTGCTCCCCGTTCATCAGGTTCATCAGCTCACAGGCTTTGCCTTGCGGAGATCTGCCTCCTGACAGGAGTGTGTTTGGTCATGCTGTACTACTGGACTGTGGCAGCTGCAATCACTACGAGTCAAGTATGTGCTTTTTCTTGCTTATCTGAATTTGCCTGCTTTCAGCTGTCAGCCCCTGGAACATCTACCACCGGGATTGTCCCATCACCAGTGTCCTGTTTCTTGAGTATGTACTTGCAGGACATATTCGAGTCCTTCGGCCTCTTCTGGGATAAACTAAATCGATTACTCTCCAGAAGCATCCTATGTTAAAAAAAAATCCCCTAGTTCTTTCATAAGGCTCATGGCTTTTGTGTGATGCATTTCCAGCTATCCAACACCTTTCTTATTTGTCAACATCAGCACAGAGTAAGGTACTACAGCAACCTCATACCTGTTTTCTCATGTCAAGGTGCTCCTGAGAGATTTATTTCCATTGCTCTTCCATTGAGCTGGCGATCAGCAGAGACCTTGTGTCCATTTCAGAGTCATTTCTTTCTGAAGCTGAATTGCCCCTGTCTGGTAAACACTGCCTTATTTTGCTTTCAAATATGTAGCCTCACCTTGGCTATTGTATCCAGGCAATCTAGATTGTTCTGAATGGTATGCTTCCCTGTTAAATTTATTGGTCCCTCAGATCTTAATCACCAGCAAACTTTACGGGATGATTTCAAGGGATTTTTCCTTGACATGGAGGAAACTCAGTAACAGATTCCAAAAGGACTGTGCAGAAACCAGAATTGTTAGGCAATATTCTCCTGTTTGCATGTACATTTGAGACCTTTTGCTATACTGGGATTCATTTTGCTCAAGAGCCCTGTACCACTTTAGTATTATCCTTGCTTCGTGATCAAAACCTCATGTAATACCAAATCAAATCCTTTTCTGAAATCTGAGAATACAGCAACTCATTCTAGCAGTATTGTTGCTCATTATCACTGAAAATATCAAGATGGCAAATTTATTCTCCTCTAATCCACACTGATTTGCCACATTCTATTCACCCTCTTTAGTTCTTGATAAATTGTTTTCTTTATGAGCTATTTTATTATTGTGCTGGAAAGCAATCTTGGATTGATAGGCTTATAATTACCTAGATTATCCACTTTAGTCTTTCAAAATATTGGTGCATTTTTTTGTTAACTCTGATAGTCCAAGTATACTGGAAATCGAGATCAACCATGTGTAAAGTTCCTTACCCAGCTCTTTTGAAAGTCTTTTTGAAGAAAAAGATGCCATTATCTGGACTTGCTAATTTTGAAATGTCTAGCATTAGTAACTGCTGTGTAACATTTTGTTTAATATCTGCGGGGATGGAAAAGTTCAGATAATATGGGTCCCAAAAATAGAACAGAAGTATTTCTTGGCATTGTCTTCTTTTCCTGAATCATGGTCAACAACTCTACCATTTTCCAGCTGATCAGCCTAACTTCTAATATTTCTTTTCTTCCTGAGATTATCAAAATCAACATCTTCTGCAGCCTACAGATTTCTCTACACCTGTTACTGCTTTCTGACCATTCCCAAGCTTTTACTGTATATCCACAGTTAGCAGCTTCTCTTTTCTTCTCATTATGGTATTTTTTGAAAATACTACGTTATCTCTTACATCCAACCCGTGCTTCCCTATGGGGTCGTTGGCGTGGAGGCTTCTCTGTGCTGCAGGTCTGACCTGGTGGTTAGCCCTCTCTTCCATTTACATCCTTCCTTTTGTTTTAGCTCACTCTTTTGAGCTGTGTAAAAACCACTAGATACTGTCTCACCTCTTTAATGCACACGTCTGTCACTTCATATATTCCCGCTTTCCCTTTTTTTTCTGGTTGCTTCTCAGAAATGTAGAGAGCTGCCACAATCACCATTTCTTACTCCAGCGAACATCTCCTCTTAGCGTAGCACTGTGAGACCTGATGCAGAAGCTTTGGCAAAATGCAGTCACACTCACTTATCCTTTCTTCCACATGATGCAGCAAGGATAAAGGAATAACCCACAAAACCAGTTCCATAGAGCTGATGTCTGGAGCAGGGTAATTGTCTGCTGCTTCAGGATGCCTCTCCCTCAGCGGGATGCACACCCAAGAGTCCCTCCAGTATCACCAGAAATGAAGGGTGAAGCCTTTGGCATTCAAGTCCGGACAATTTTTCACTTCTTCCTTCCTTTGGGGGTCTGCTGATTCCCTGCAGAGCTAAAGCAAGCAGTGAAATTAGGAAGCCTGCATTTCACTGGCAACACAACGCAGGGAGCTGTTACCACAATTTCCCCTCCCCCGAGGAAAGCAATGGCATGGGGTACATCATAGAGAGCCTGACAGAAACCAGCCCGAGGACATTATTCATTGAGTAGCAGCCTGAAATGAGCAGAATTTGAAAAATGCACTTGTTCAAAGTATGTGTGCTGGTAGAAATAACCGTTCCCTGTGAAACCACTGAAAATGAGCCACATGACATCTCAGAGCTGCCAGGTGTCTGGTGCCAGACACAATTAGTGCCTGGACAGCTTGTTTTACCTGGAAAGTCTGGCTGATGAGAACTCACAACCCACCTAAAGCACATCCTGTCATTCTTACGTTGGAAATAACCATTTGAAAGCAGCTTATCCTGTGAGCACATTTATTCTTTTCCCCTTTCCCATCAGGAGTGCTGGAAGGCTCACAGCTTTGACCCACCAAAGAACAAACTTCAGGGTCAGTCCTCAAAGTCTCATAGCTCCAATTTTATTTGGGATTCTTTGCTTTTAATGACCTGAAAAGCATTGAGTAATTTGCTAATTTAGTTCAAAAAAAGACTTTGAAAACATCAGCAGTAACTTGGAACATGCTGAGCTTAGTTTGTCAGGGAAAGACACTTTCTCCACTGTCATGCTTCCTAAATAGAGGAACACCAGACCCAGCTTCTTCTACTCAACACAACTCTTGTCCCTAGACTGCCCTTAATAGCCCAGCAGGGATGGGCCTGACTTATAAATATCTGGGATCACCAATTGCTTCCACCTGGGATGATGAGCTGGCAGAACCTGCAGCTGGGGTCCAGGCTCTTGTTTGGGTCCCCTTGTCGAGGCCATTTGCCTGCAGTGTGAGGGCAGCGAGCATGGTTTCTGGCACAGCCTGGTTAGTTATCAAGGCCACAGCAATTGTTTAACCACCTTCTCTCAAGAAAAATTGCATATCTTTGTTGTTCCCCTCTGACCAGTGCCAGAGAAGGTCACTGCTTCATTGCTGCAGTATGTAAGTACCTACAATCTTCTCAAAGTAGTTGTTTCTGCTAGGAAATATTTGGAGCAAACTCTTCTGTACTATCAGCGCCGGTGTGCTGAGAATGTATTATAGCACATTCCCTCTCGTGTCATCTCTGTCTTTTAAAAAGTAATTAATTAATTAACCTTTTGACTTTCCCTGATGGTATCAGCTTCTTAACCAGAAAAGATGATTGCTGTGCACTTTATATATTTTGTACAGATCTGGAGAATCACATGGTCTCTTGGGAACTGTGATCATTTTAGCTTGCTACTCAACTGACTAATTTTTTTGAAGTAAGCCAGAGGCAGATCAGGTTTTAATGTACATACTCAGCCAGTTTTCTCTCCAGAAGCTGTCATTCTTTAATGGAGTGTGAAGAAATGGCAGCAGTGGCATGAGTCAGTTGGGTTGGGTACATATATCTGCAGCTCAGAGCTCTGGGCTCTTTGTCTCTGCTTCGTTCTCTGAGCTATCCCATGGAGTCATGATGTTTCCACCCCAGCACAGCGGCAGTGGAAACCTCCTGGCTCTGATCTGCCTGTGACAACCAAGAAAGCTGATGAGAATGCAGGAATGTGATGCCATGAGTTTAAAACATGTGGGATCAGTGCCCTCAGTCAGAGACATGTGTCTGTTGGCAGCAGCTTCATGCTTGTGTTAGCTTATTTGTCTTAACCCCCCATGTGTAGAGAGTTTTGGGGGTTCTGTTTGTTTATTTTAGGCACGGACAGGTCTCTTGGCACTGTTGGGCAGGAGGGGATAAGGTCTGTGCTTGTAGGTTTGCAGCCATGGGTTATAAATTTCTAGCTCAGCCTCTGTGAGATGTTCTCTGCTGCAAAGTTACTCAGATGCACCCCAAAACTTCCCATCAATAGTCAATTTGGTCAGACAGAAGTAACAGGGAATCTTTAATGCTGGAGATCTAAAGCTTTACCTACACCCACAGCTGAAATCACAGAAGATGCAAAACAACCCTACTGATTTCTTAGTCATAGTTACACAGGAGTAATTACAATAAACAAAGATAACTAGGCCAGGAACTACTCTTGTTTCTGCTGAAGTCCAGGGGTTGCAGAACCATAAATGTGGTGACTGGTGTGTCTCAGTCCCGGGCTTCAAAGCAGGAGGTTATTTCCTGCTTGCATTTCACAGGCTACAAAACCACCTTATGGCGGCAATAAAGCAGAGGAATTTTATTCCAACACAATAAAGTTGTAGTCGTGCATGACCTCCAGATGGGGAGCTGAACATGTCTACCACACAGTGCTCTGGGTAGGAAATGGAGCAGGAGTTGAAGGCAGTGCAACAGGTGAGATATGCTCGAGTCCCTCTCGTGCTCCGAATGAATCACGGTGCCCGCAGTGCGGTGGCAGCCTCGGAGGGCTCCTGTCTGCAGAGCACAATGAGGAATCTCTCCTGGCTTGCTGGTCTGCTTTGACTCACGGTTCCCCTCCACGGCCTGGGTGACGCAGTGATGCCCACGTGGGTTTGGAGGCAGGACGGGAATCCAAATGGGGAACCTGTTTTTACAGGTGAAAAAGGGTTGTCTGCAGAGTTGGCAAAGCAAAGAATAATATCTTGTATTGAAACATGACAGCTGGGAGTGACTCCAGGCTCTCCCTGTGACATTTCAGCACTCTCTTTCCCCTGGCTGTCTCATGGTGGCAACTGCTGGCACGCATTCATTAGCAGAGCTGAGAACAGCACAGCACTGCATCTCTGTGATAAGATGAATGCCTGTGGTAATGTGCATTTTCTGTGGGTAGTTTTCTGTTTGTTTTGGAGCAGGGTAGCTTTTTAAACAAGGGACTGGAGCCGTAGGCTGCTGTAAACCAGAGGATTACCGTTGAGTGACACAGTCACTGCCCATCGCTGCCTGCCGTGTCCTTGTTGAAGTATAAGCTAAGCTCTGCCATGAGACCACCAGCACTTCTCTCTAAAGTTTGTTTTCAGGAGGAGGGCCCTATATTCCAGGTAGGGCCTCCCCAGAGAGGAGTAGAGCAGCAGAATCACAGAACCTCAGGAATTGGAAGGGACCTTGAAAGATCATCTAGTCCAATCCCCCTGCCAGAGCAGGAACACCTACATCAGGTCACACAGGAATGCGTCCAGGCAGGTTTTGAATATCTCCAGAGAAGGAGACTCCACAACCTCTCTGGGCAGCCCTTTCCAGTGTTCCATCACCCTCACTGTGAAGAAAAATTAAAGAATCTCCTCCCTCACCCTGCTGGGGATGCAGCCCAGGATGCAGTTTGCTTTCTGGGCTGTGAGAGCACATTGCCAGCTCAGGCTGAGCCCAGCACTGTCTGTCATTAACTCAGCTCTGCCTCTACAGACAAGTTGCAATCACACCATGACCTGCAGCTCACCACAGCTGAGAGCAGCTCTACAGTTTACCTGAAATCATTGCTTTTACCAGTTCTCTAATAAATTGGGGGTGTTGCTTAATGAGAAGCTCAGCATGAGCTGGCAATGTGCGTTCATCGCATCCAGCTCAGGGTGCGTGTTACCTCTGTGCCATCACACCGTGTCAAAGCTGAAGGATTCCTGGATTTCCTAACATTTGTAATGCACATTTCTCTGCCGCGTGTTCTCTTTCTCAGTGCCAAACAAAGTGAGCTTATTTGAGTGCAGGCACAGGGAGCACAGCTGGTGCCTTTCTGGGGCAATGTTTTCCACACTCTGGCTCTCTGCTGGTGTAAGAACAAGAGTAGCTTGAAGGTGTGTTTTCCAAGGCAGGCAAATTTAGAGTGAATTACAGGGAAGTTTTATGAGAAGTGAGCAAGAAGAAAACGCCGTAGCCCTGTATGAATCCCCATCAAACACACATATAGGGATTTGTCCTTTGTGGTGATGAGGAGGAATGACATTGGGGATTGTCCTCATAAACCCAAAGGCAGTTGTGACGGCGTGATGGAAATCATGCCTGTCTGTGTTTCCACCCACGCTTCTGATGCACTTGCTGAACTCAGCCACCCTTCTTACCTTCGTTTGTTGATTGATATCTCTTACTGCATCTTTGTCCTTTTAAGAGACCCACAGTCTGATCTTGGATGTTTTTCTTGGGTTCCTGTGTTGAGGGTTTGATATTGCAGTAAAAGGCTTGGGGCATTTTGGTTACTAAGTGATGATAATCGCTAAAGGTGAGAGCAGGGAGTTGTGAAATTTCACAATGCTACTGTCGCAGTAAATAACCCCTAAGGTTTTATAGCTGCTTTCTCTCCTCAGACCTCTTATACAAACATAGCACAGTGTACACAAGTGTACAGATGTCTCTGCATTGGAACAAAGTCACCCTTGAACAGCCCATAGAAACTTTACTGCTGTAAGTGTTTGGAGAACAGGTAGGCAGAACTGCTTCCATGTGCCCTTTCCAAGGAAACAGCTGTGATATTTCCATGTCTATTAGTACTTTTTTGGTACTGAAGCGTGGAATTTAAGCTTTCATTTTTGAAAGTGCAGAATACTTTAGTGTAAGGTTGACAAGGCACAGAGGTTACAGCTGAGAGACCATGAGGGCCAGCCTGATGTGAAGAAAAGCCCATCTGCCTGCAAACAGTCAAGTACAAAGTGCTGGCTTCTGCTGGGCCACCTGCGACTCCCGTGTCCCTCGGGAACATGAACCCTTTAAACTTGGTGCCTGTGGTTTGGGTTGTCAAGCCAGAGGCTCTTTCCATGAGTTTTAAGAGCTGTTTTGTAAAATAACACTTCAGTGAAAAGACATTTCTCGTGTCTTTTTCTATTTAAAGCTGGACTTAATTTTCTTGTTTTGGGGTGAAGTGTCATGTCTATCTTTTTATTTTTCTCTGTTTAAGCAAAGTGGTGCATTTTAACTTGCTGGAATAACATTTGATTGAAATCAGTCCAGCAATCTGTCTCTGCTGACAACTGAGGGACTTCTGATCAGCTTTGTCCTTTGTGAAGAGAGGAGAGTCAGCAGAGATGGAGAAAGCAAGTAGGAGGGGGAGAGTCTTTATCAGAAATGGAGCTATTTTATCTGAGAGTGAACAAATTGGATCACTCTGGTATTTCCTATTCCTCAAGGGCTGTCATGGACAGAATATACTTTTGCAACACTTAGAAGGTTTTTGACTGCTCTGCAGTGACAAGCAAGAAATTATCTTTGGGTTGAGGCGATTGCCACTCCACAGCACCAGTTTAATGTGGCCTGGGAAGATCTTATCTAGTTGGTCTCTGCTAACAAATTCTGTTTCTCTCATAACACTGAAGATGGAGCTGCGATAAAAATCACAGCTCCAAATATGAAATGTGGTGGGAATCGAGCAACAGCTTTTTTTATTCAACCCCAGCTTTAATTTGGAGGATATTCACCACAGAAAGCAAGGAGCCTCCTAAAATTGCAGGTTCAGATAGTAGTAGTAGTAGTAGTCTTTGTGTTAGAGTGATTCCTCTGACCTCAATCAGGAATCACAAATACTGGATGAAAGCTAAATGACAGAATCACGGAGTCACAGCATGGTTGGAGTTGGAAGGGACCTCTGGAGATCATCTGGTCCAACCCCATCGCTAAAGCAGGTTCACCTACAGCAGGTTGGACAGGCGAGGACTGCCTGTACTTCCCAGAGCTGATACTCTGAGATGTAGAGGAGCAGGGCAGTTTCTAGGGGAAGGCTAAATGGGCTTTCCAGAGGTCTGCAGCATCTTTTGTTATCAACCCACTGCTGTCTCTTACTCCGTAACAACGGATGTCTGCAGGAGATTTATGCTGAAGTCAGAGGCTACATCAAGTCATCATCATCACTGCACACTAAACTCCACTGTAAGAAGGCAAAGCTGGCAAAGGATGAAGGAAAAGGGCATTTTTTTTACTTTATAGTTATAAAGAGAAGAGTGAAGTCAGAGAACTGCAGTGACAAGTCCAATTCTTTGCAGAGAGTATGAGATACTCACAAACCGAATTTAGAATTTGGGTTTTTTTATATCCCCTCTCTCCTCTGTGGTGCAGTAGAGCAGAAGGAATGGTACGATATTCATCTGTAGTTAAATGAAACGGGCTTTTCAGACTGCTCAGTCCACCCTAGACACAGCTTCATTTAAGGTGTCACAAATGATGAAGCAGCACAATCCAGCACTGCAGGAAATGGGGGTGTAAGTTTTTCAGGAGAATGACTCAACTCTTCTGTTGTCATTGGCTTAGCAGTTACAGAAAGTGGAACTAGATGGGACTTGAGTGGGATGGAAATAAATTGGATGAAGAATGTGTCAGTGTCTCTGTTGATCAGTGCCTCACAAGGAAAATGTCTTGCAAGGCTGGTGTGGCTATTGCTGTCATCTGGTGGGACGCTTCCATCTCTACCAGGTGGACCAAGACCACCACGTGGGGCAGGCGAGTTTGTGGTCAACTAAGAGGCAGGTTTAGCTGTTGTCCAGCAGTTAACTCCTTATTTTCTCTGAGAACTGAATTTTTTGTTAATACCTTAAACCCACTGAGTAAAGTTTTCCCGATAGTCCCTACAGCTTGGCTGGGAAGTTAGGTCGGTTTATCCATCTCCTCCTTGGATTTCCCCTTTCTAAAACCCCATCGCTGTGGAGGGGAGGAGGAGAAGGGCAGAGGAAGGGGAGCATCTCCTAAGGTGACTTGGTGGTGTGTCAGGTGAAGGAGTGAGGCACAAGGATGTAGCTGATCTCATCTTGACAGATGGATGGTTTCTTACTTCCCTGAATGCCATCAGTGAAGCCTTGCTGAGGCTTATTACTGGATTGCCTCTCCCAAGTCAGAGCCAGTCTCCTCTGCAGTGATGACTAGGACTAGTCATACACATATGGTATAGCTGTCTTGCTCTTTTTTGGTGCCAGTGATTAGTGGAGAATAAAATTTGATGAGGAGTTGTTGCCTCACAAGGGAAGTCTATGGAGCTGTCATGTCAAGCCTGCTGGAGATGCTGTTTAAGGATTTTTTTTCTATTAAGAAATGTGCTTTGCTGAAGTGAAAATACTGCCAAGAGTACTGACTTAAGTTTCTCCAAGTGAACAGTTCTTTGAAGGCCTTCTTTTGGTTTTGTTGGTTGGTTTGTTTTCTTTCTCTGAGTTCCACATTTTATTTTTTATTTTTTTTTACTTCTAATGTAGAAAGTTTCAGTTATTTTAGAGGTATCTGTGACAGCATGATGGTACAGACAAAGTGTAACTTCACATTAAGATTACAAATTTTTGCAGAAAAATAAAGCAAATAACATGAACCCAAACTGGAATTTTTACATACAAATTCTGTGAAAAGTTTTTCTTCCATTTTCTAGGTGTTACCAAAATCGATTTTGTGCTGACACCTGAAAGACTGAAACCGTTTCTCTTCACTGCCTGAATTTAGCCCTTCATGGTAAGCGAAATCCTTATGTAGATTACTGTGGTGAACTCTTGTCACTGCAGTCCCTGAGGGACACACATACCAGAAAATTCATTTTGAGATGTATCTGGAGTGTGGAGGCTCAGCCCAACTCTCCTGTCTGGCCAGTGGATGAGACCTGTGTCTGAGCCGGAGCCCCAGTTGAGCTCCCCATCAGGTTATGAGTGGGGCTGCTTTCAGCAAGCCCAGGATGGAAAGGCTCTGGAGCCCAGGAGCCCATGGGTTTGCAGGACTGTTGCCCTTGGCTCATGGTGGAGGGCAGGGACTGCTTGTGAGCTATTGGAAGTTGGATGTTCCTGTTCAGAACAATATGACCTGGCTGCAGGAGTGTGCGTGGCTCCATGTGCCCGTAGTCACTGTCACGCACAGGAGCAGCAAAGCTCTTTTGTGCTGAAGAGGACATCCACATGATAGGCTGGGTGGTATAAGGGTTGAGTTAGGAGGTCAATGTTATCTTTCCTAGGCAGAGAACAGCCTCCTAATTGAGTATGAGTAATCACTTTAATAACGAAGAATAACACCAGGCCCTCTATGTGAGCCAGATATATTTACAGAATAACTTGTGATGACTTTTTTTATTACGTGGTATTCACATCATTTTTCTTTCTTTTTTAGTACTCCAATGACTACAAGTCTAATCCCTGCAGTGTCGTGGGGAGAGCAAAAGGGAAAGGAGATCCAATTTTAAAATGCATTACAGAAAAGCTGACAAAAGCTAAATAATGTCATTGGTTTAGTGTCCTTTGTTCATTATGTGCTTCCTCATGTGGGGAGAGACAAAAGTACTAATAGCCCCTAAAATCCAGTAGGTTTCCTGTACAGCTGTGGGATGTTTCCAACACTGGAGGGCTGTGATGCTGTAAATGCATTGCCCATTCAGACCCAAATGTTGCTGGTGGGGACAAAATAGGTTACAAATTAATTTAAAAGTCTTCTGAGGGTTGCAGAGCTTAGGAATGTGCGAAGGATTATAAGAAAAACTGAAATGTATGCAAGTTATAATATAAGAAATGTGGTTGCTGGCTGTCCCAGAGTGTATGGGGTGGCTGCCAGAAACACACCTAGCAGCACAGTGAGATGTTGCTGGGTGTCTGTATATTCCTAGTTTTATTAAAATCCTTAAGACCTTCATTTTTTCTGATTTTGTACCAAAAATGATATTCCTGCTGTGTAAACAAGCACAAAACAAATGAAGAAGATACTAATGGAAACAATAAGTGTTCCAGTGTCACTCTTGCTGTGACTGTAGGAACAGTAATGCTGGTGCCACATCAAAATTTTAAATAGATAAGACAACAATTTTGATTGTACTGAACTGGTGAGTTTTGCTTGGTTTAGAAAGTTACCCAAGAGACCTGATACTGATGGGAACCTGGGGGGCAGAGTAAACTGAGATGACAACTTGCTTTTGAAGGGTGCTATTTGGCAGAATTAACCAGTGCTCACAACCTGTGCTGGCGGGCAGAAGAGATGGGTCAGGGCCTCATGTGTTTTGACTGCACTTTATTAAGGTTCTGTTTGTTTCATATTTATCTGTTTGGAAATGACAGGACTGGGAAGAATGGGTTCCTGTCCCCATCTGAAACAAAGCACCATTTCCACCCTATCCTGACATATTTCCTTCATAAAAAATTGAAATTAGTTTAACCTATATGCCAAAAGATTGGTTTGCACTAAGTGGTTACTTAAAACTTTTTTGGTGATGAAATAATTAGGTTTATTTTTGTCCATTTCTTTGATCTCCAAGTCTATTGCTTATATTTTTACATCCCCAAAGATCATCTTTCAGGATATTCTTTCTGCATCTCTGACAGGCAGCTGTCCCAGCAGCCTGCGAGGTGTTTTGTTCTATGGGAGAACACCAGAGCAAGGGCACCACAGAGGTGGCTTGGGTCCCTAAATTAAAGTTGGAGGTGACCTAAACAGAGGTGACTTGATCAGAAGCTCTAAACCCTTACATTTGCGGAATGCAGTGGTAGTCTTTAAGTCCCCAGATTCCAGAGTGGCCTTAGAAACACCAGTTGAAAGCTTAAGCTGCAGATAGTGGCCAAATTCTGAAGGTTTCCACCCTCAGATAAAAACACCCTTTTGAATGGAGTAAGTTTTGCTGGTGAAACTGTCTAGTCTATACCCACTGAAGTACCAATTCTGGTAAACACTGAACCAGGCCAGGATAGTGGGTGTTCATTTGCAGTGCAAACCTGGCATCACGTCTAGGAAATCTGAGTCAGTATTATTACAATCTTTTCTTTGAATCCAAGTAACCACAATGGCATCGTTTGCGTTTGAGTTATTATTAATAGCACCACGGTGGTGGCATTATCCATGGCTCTCTGGAGACACAACACAAGAGGCAATCAACAGCCTGAAATGCTCAAAAACTTACCCCATTTTTTTCCACTGGATTAACAGCAGCAAACACAGAAACACTTTAGTAAGATGATGCATTCATTTCTTTGGAGTCATGATGGAATTTCGATAGAATTAAAAATACCATTAATATTTATATCACTTAATGTTACTGGGAGTAAGTACATTTATTTATTGAGCTGCAAATCATTTAGTACTTTGTAATTACAGTACTGCTATTAAGTATTCATAAGGCTGTACAATATAGTGTCACAGCAAACCTATTTTAATTTAGTGGTAAGTCAATTTTTTAATTTTGTGTAAAACCAGAAACTAATGTACCAAGCATTGTCACTTGTACTTTCCCAGCCAGGTTTTGCAAGCTTCTTTCAGTTCATTGTTTCTGAACTACTTCTTGTAGCTTTGAAATTTTGGAAGTTACCATGAAAAGTCTTAGGTCAGGTGCAGCTTACGCATAGGCGTGCTGTAACAGGTAATTTGGGGTGTCAGCATAGACTGGAAAGGGACACATATATCACAGTGCTCAGCTCCTCACTGCCACCAGAACTGTGACATAACATATTTTTACAAACTTAATAAAAAGTCAGTCTTGGAGAACAAGTTTCAAGAATGGTACCTGTAATAGTAATTTATGTTGCTTGCATTTGTTTCTAGAAATAAGACTGTTACAGTTGCGAGAGTCTTTGAAACATATAGATGGATTCCTCTGAGGTCAGTGGGGGTTTCAGGGTTTCACTTGCAGAAGGACAGAATGGATTGGCCAAGGGTGTTTCTGGTACAGTGTTTTCATTGGAACTATTTCCCTACTGCACTCATTTGTGGTAATTAGAGGGAAGGAGCTGCTACCATTTTGGGGAGGCATTATGCAGAATGGGATTTTTCAATGAGTGACACGAGATGTCTGCAGTCATAGATGTGATCTGTACCCTTTGCATTGGTTCTTATGACTTCTGCCTACACTGCTTCTCCTGACCCCTGTAGAAACTGAGTATTTGTCCAGAAGAACCTTTTCCCTGTGCCAGCCCATCAGTCCTTCAGTATTTTACTTCCTTGCTGCAGTGGAAACAATCCTCTGGGAATCTAAATCCCAGAAGTTCCCAGGAGAAGTGATGATCATGGAGCAGATTAAAGATTGATCTTAGCTTCTAGGTGAAGAGCTGGAAGCTGACAAAAGGGGGGAATGTTTTTGTTATTTTTCAGTAGAGCCAGTGTCCCGCTGGGACTTTGAAGCACCCTGTTACCCTTTCCTTATGCATGAACAGGTGGTGTATACACAGCCACAGAAGGTTGTCTGTCACTTCAGCTTCATTTCGTGCCTCCAAGTGCGCACCTTAATGTTCTGAGATACAAATATGTCCATGTAGTGGTTTGACACCTCTATGCAATGGTATGACTTCATTTTGACATGTCTACATAACTTCTGTTTTCAAGAGAAGCCAGGCCAGAGGGGCAAAATGCAGTGCATGGATGTCTTCAGTGGGGTAAATGTGCACTGGTGAGAGAGCCTTTAATTTATAGCTGTCCTTTCTAATTCTCTCCACTGCAGGACGAGGTCTCTTCTATGGACATTGAACTCCCAGCAACATATGCCTGTTGCCTGTGATGGAAGAACTTGATGTTAATGTGAGGTAGGATAAACTACTCAGCTCTTATTGTACAACATCTGGTGAGCTACCAGTGGCTGTGGCTGTGCAGTGTGTTTGCATAGCTGCAGGATGGTATTTGCTCTTTGCTTGTAGGTAAAGGTCTCTGCTCATGCAGCAATGCCTGGTTTTCGCATTTCCTGGAACATCCATGAGGATGTAATGTCACCCTATAATTTGTGTAAATGTCAGATGTGGCAAAGCCAAGACAAGGACTTTCTTGCAGTAGGATGGACAGGGCCTCATCAAAGACCAGGCACAAGTCCATCTGTGCCTGCTGGAAGTCTGATCCTAGATTTTATTCTTTTTGGTGCAATGGTCTAAAAATCTACAGCCTTATCTCTACTGCCTTATACTGGGGCAAGCAAAAAATTGACATCTCTGAAGTAATTTCAAACCCATGGGCACACTGCTGGGATCAGTGAGAGAAGAATTTCAGTACGGATCATTTTGATCTTGGAAGTGTGATGCCAACATAAATTGTTCAGAAAGGCTGGAGATCCTGTTTGTAGCTGTTCCCGGGACACAAAACTGGCATCAGCTTTGCTATTCTCCCTCAGGTGTGATCTGCAGGGGTTTTCTGTAGGACTAGGGCTTGTCCCTTTTGTTTCTAGGCCTTTTGCATGGCCAGGTTGCTGATGATGCTGAACTGCAGGGAGCTGAACCAAGGCCCACCAAATGCACTTCACACAAAATTATCAAACTTCTGACCAAACTCACTTTGCTGTCCCAGACACAGGAGAAAGCAGTATTTCAGTTGCAATGAAAAGTGTACATTTCCACAAAGAGTTTTCTTAAAATCTACTCAGGAAATATCTTTTTGATGTCTCAGGTTATTATTTTGGGGAGTAATTCTATATCTTTCCCCTGCCTGGACACACAAGTAGCAAGTAAATGGGGAAATGTCTTGGAGAAAATTGCTCTGGTAGAGATAAATCAAATGTATGTACTCTGGTCTTCCAGGAGAACTTTTCCTAAAGAATGACTTGAACAGAGACTAGGAGGAAGCACAGTACAGAAAAGTTGGGGGAACAGGGTGTTACACCTCAAAGGGAATCCTGTCATGCAACCGTGTCCTCAGAGTTTTCTAGCTCTTGGGCTTTCAGGTTAGGACGTGCCTCTGAGCAGACCTCAACTGACTCTCTCCAGTTGCATGCACAGAGCAAGATAATACATTTTCAAAGGCGATTTCTGGTCGTAATGAGTCTACTCAAAGTGCTATACTATCAGATAGAACATCTCTAGTCTTCGTTCACCTACTCAAGTGTCAGGGAAAGTCACCAGCAACTCCAGGTTGCTGCTTTAATGCACACTTAGCAGGTCACATTTATAACCTAGTAATCAATTCTGAGAGGTAATGTGCTTTGCTTAATGAAATTTGTCTTGCCTTTTCAATACTGGAAGTGTGGTTAAATGCGTAGGCTACCGCTGTTTCTCTGCAAAGGGAATTAAGGTGCTGACACCAAGCAATTTTCCCTACAATCTTTTCCTTCCTTTAAAGACACTAGGAAAAAAATCTTCTATTTCTCACTATGGTGAAAAAAAAAAAACAAAACACCAAAAAACCCCACCACTATGCATTTAATCATTCATAGAAGGAAAATCTGTTGTACCCAGAGTATGTTCTTACATACCTCCTCTGTTTTACCTCTGTTAACCTTCCGCAGAAAATGCCCATTGCACATGCCCAGGAAAAGATCATATTTTTTTTAAAAAGAGTCCCTCAGGAGACTCCTGAAGACTGGTTTGTGCGGTCTGACCCTGACAGGGCAGTGGGAGCATCTCTGAGGAGGAGATTCTCATTTGGTGAACTGTTTTGTCTGCCTTCCTCTTTAGATGGTAAAAAGCAAGGCAAGGCATTCCTAGGGATCTGATGAATGAAAATCCATGGGAATTTGAAAGCTCTCCTGAATCAATATTGATCCATTGCTCCCCAGCTGTTTTGATCAAACACTATGGTCAGATCTCACTTTGTGGTACTTCATGAATGATTTCATTCTTTTGCTCCCAGAGGCTCTTTCTGAGCTGGGGTAATGCAGTCCTTCACTTTGTGTGGCTGTTTGCATGTACAGACTTCATGGTTAGGCATATGTTTTTATTTTGACTCCATGCTTTTCTAAACCATGAATTTCTGGGTTTGTGAGCTTTGCTTGTATGTAAGGAAGCAGTAAGCCGCTTACATCTCTCCTATTTCCCCTGATTTCAGCTTTTTTTTTTGGTCAAGATGTGAAATAGTGAATGTTTTCTGTTGAAGCAAGGAGTTTCCACCCATGATTTTCCAGAGCTGTGCAGAGAGCACTCAGATCCCTGCTCCCCATCCCTGCGGGAATCAGGAATGCTCCAGTGGGAAGCTCGCATGAGAAGGGAAGCAAAGCTTGGGGAAGCAGGAGGTGCTTTGACAACCTGGGGACAACATCAGGATAGGTGGGGAGAGGGACAGGTTGATTTAATTTTGAGCTGAGCCCTGTGGAAACAGCACGTTGCTCTTTGGATCAGAGCAACAAGTGCCAGAGTTGTCCTCCTCTGGCCAGCTGGTATGGCCATGGGTACAGAGCCCCTGCCTTCGACAGGTTTCAATGAGGTGCCCCAGAGGATGCCAAGTGATGAGTGCCTTTACATCTCTGCAGCTACCTGAAACATTGCAGGTGGATTCAACTATACAAATGTTTTGGTCCTGTGGAAAAATTTGGTTGTGAATTTTGCAAAGGCTGCAGTGTGAGGGTAGAGAGACATTCCTGGAAATTGTAGACAGTCTGCGTTGGGACTTGTATTGCTCACAGCTGAGGAGGGTGGAAAACCTCATTTTCTCTAATACTAGAGTCGAAAAATAAATGACCTCTCAAATATTTCTGATTTATATTTTATAGATTTTTTTTTTAATTTTGTGTGACTTGGTGATTGTTATTGGACACATTTATTATAGATAGTAGGTTAATGAGATACTGTCAAGTGGTGTGGAATGAAGACTCAAACCCTTGAATTGGTTAGATTATGGAAAAAAAGAGTTGTTCTCTTTATTCTCTTCATTTCAAACAACTTCATACAAATACTACAGTATGGTGGTCCTTCCCACTGCCCAGCTCTAGCACAGCAGACGCATAGGGAACTGTAGGCTGTTTATGGCCAACGGGCAGGAGCTCCTGCAAATGCCTTCATGGCTACCCTTGGTGGCACAAACCTCTGCTTGAAGGTTGTGATGTAGCACTTTGAATGCTCTGTTGGGAGCCAGAGCTGGCACAAGGGTTTGAGCAAGCAGGCGACTGCCCTGCCTGCTTATGACGAGGCATTTGCCCATGGTTCTGGTAAATTAGCACACACCTTCAAAAAAAGTTTGCACTTCCTCTTTATCAGGTTTTGGGTTTGGTTTTTTTTCCCGGTTTTTGGTGCATTAGACAATTTCACTTTCATACAAACACAGTGCTTTTGACAGCCTTGGAGAAAGAAGAAAAAGGCTGAATCTCTTTGGGCGCAAAAGGAAAATCTGCAGAGAGATGGCTTTGGTGCTGTCTGTTTTACTGTGCCTGTGCTTGAATTTCAGCGCAGAACAGCAGTGAGGTGAACTCCTGTCACCCCCACAAGCGGCATAGCACTTAGCAAGGGGACTTGTGAACGACATTCCTCTTGAATGACACTAAACCAGCAGCTCTGCACCACGAGCTCTGCGGTCTGCAGTGAGGACTGAGGTTTTGAAGCCTGAGTTCAAACCGTGCAGCTTCCACGGTCAGGTGTGGTGAGGACATTCAGGCAAGGAGGCTGGGATAAATCTAATCCAAAATATCCCCCATGTCCTGCATAGAGTGGTGATGTAGGGGCCTGTACCACCTGCCTTGATCTGCTCCTGTTGTGCCAAATTACCCACTAAAATAGACATAGTTTGTGTGTACAGAAACCACCTGAGAGTCCACGGACTCTTATTTTTCTGTGTACAAACCAAGCAGTTGGCACTTAGAGAGAGCATGTAGGTGCACAATAACTTTGCCCGTGAAAACACTGAGAGGAGCTTCCATGTACCAAGAACGGTATCGGCAGATCTCACTGAGCAATCTGGAAAGACCCGAACAGGGAGGATTCTGCTTCTCCTGGGCACTTGCCAGTGCCATGCACAGGGAGTGAGCAATGGCCTTCTCAAAGGCTATTAAAGCCTTCTGAGACCTTTGGTAAGACATTAATCATCTCCCTACAGAGCGTTCCCTGTAGCCAGGAATGAAGTAAAGTTTCCTATCATCACACCAATCCCTTCTTATCTCGTAGCAGCTAAATCTGGCTCCTTTACATTGCTGGGAGCACAGGTAATTCAAATCTCTGCCGGTTCGGATGGTATGGTTGGCCGTTCTCCTGCATTTTCCCTTCTTTGAGATCCAGCACTCATTGTTCATTCATTCATCCCATTGCTAAGAGTGCTGCATGGCAAGCCCAGTGTTTTTAGCTCCTGGGCTGCTCAGTTTTAGCTGACCAGGCTCCATAGAGGACTCTTTGTGATGCAATTCTGCAAGTCTCCCACCACCCTACAGCTGCAGGGTGCTCAAATGCTTCTTTTGGTGGACTGGTTGGAGATGCTCTGCTGACAGTCTGAAAACCACCGACTCAGGCTTTTTGATAGAGCTTTTGGCACAGGCAGGCTCTAGTGTGGTTGACACCAGTGCAACAGGTTAGGAAGTTGCAGTTACTAACAAGAGGCAATCTGGACACTTCTCAAAAGCTGCAGACTGATTTTTGTGTGCTGTCTGATTTTCCATTGGGCAAGCACCTACTGTTGTGCACTAAATATTGACCACACACTTCTGTTCCAAGCAGCTTTTCTGTCAGCATTTTAACCCAAGAGGCTGTACTCTGGGCTTTGGGAACCAGGTTGTTTTCCAGTTCTCACACCAAACTCTTTGTAGGACCTTGGACAAATCTTCAAGACTGATTGATTCTCCCCAGTGTGACGACTGGAGTCACATACAAGCACTAGCAGCCCTTGTTGCCCTTCAAGTCCATAGCTAGGAGGGGAGGACTGGAAGAGCAGCTGCCTGGCATTTACAGGCAGGCCCAGGCGAGCAAAGCCGTGGTTTTGCTGGCCAGAGCTCCTCTCATACCCTTGGGCGGCAAGGAGAAACCTCTGCTGTTTGACTGGGTACTTCTGAGGGCTGTTCTGTGTACTTCCCACTGGATAAAGATTTCTTGCCTCCTCGGGTGTTGGGGAGAGGCTGTTGTGCTCTTGAGAAATAAGCCATTGAAAAAAAAAAAATCACTAGAACATCCAGTGCAAGTAAATAGCTTTTGTATCAGCCTTTTTATTGTAGCTGTTGGTGAAAGCAGACTGCCTTTGCTAAATCAACTATGGAGAAACAATGTATTATTTGACTTTGTCACAACAGTAATTGCTTTTATTTTTAAGCGGAGCCCCTCCCCCCCCCAACAGCTGAATTTTAGATTGATGTTAATTGCTTCCAAACTTGGCTTTATCAGCTTTAGTTTTCTCAGTTTGTTCTTGAAGGTATTTCTGTAGCTTGAAGTACTCTGAAAAATGCAGAGCCCGCCAGCAGTACTGTGTGGGGTTCATTAATCTTGTCTTGACTTTGAGAAATGAGAAGCACGTTGAGGGAAGATGGAATCAAATTGTTTGAATTAGTTGTGTTTGTTCTGAAGCAAAGAAAATATTCCATTATTTAACCCAGCTGCTGCTCCCAAAATCCTCATGCAGAAGCACATCGAATGTTGTATCTGACAACAGACCATCTCAGTGATACACCCTCTTGAGTCAGGTTGTGTGTTTGAGTTAATCCCAATTCTGGAGCTTTGCTGTGTTGCCCCAAAAGGCTCCTTCCTCCACGGGCTGCAAGAAGTGGTGGTGTTGGTGGCTGGCTCTGAGACGGGTTCATTACCTAAAGCCTGTACGCTGGCAGGATGGCTGACTGCAGAAAGAGGCAGAAAAGGTCTTGGGTTTGCTTTCCCATCCAAGTGTCAGGGAAAGCAAGAGCAATAGCCGGTGCTGGGAGAGAGAGGGACTTGAAGAGCTCCATCCCTGAACCCCTTGGAGGTGCTAAGGGATGTCCTAGGAAAGGAGTCAGTGCATGCCCTCAGTCCCTGTGCTCCCTTTGCTTTAGGACACTGGCAGCCAGCAATGAGGATTGAGAGGATCAAGAACCAAGCTGTGAGGCAGGATAGGCAGAAAACTGGGCTGAAAGCAGAAGTGGCTGTTTGGGCAAGGGGGAAGGCTGTGCTGAGTGGTTGGAACAAAATACATGTCTCATTTAATGACCCAAACTGGAAAATGAAAAAGGTTTTAGAAAAGAGTTTGTGTGTTGTAAGTGCCCTGCTAGTAGGGATTCGTGGAAAGCAAACAGCTTAAGATTTGTCCAGCAGGTTGCAATATAAGTGTTTATTCTTATATATACACAAGGTCTTTTCAAAACCTCTCCAGCTTCTACACTTGGAGTCATTAAATTATTGTTTATCTCAACCTCTTTGATCACGTTTCTGTTTAAGTGAGAAATACCAGGCTAAAATGTCATTTAACTGGCCAGAATCAGCATAGAACATTCTTTTTTTCCTAGTCCCCTTTCTAAGGGAAGATCAACTCTAATCCTCCTGTTAGACCTGCTGCATCCATCCAGAAAGGTATTTGTTCCCACATTTCTGTGGAGACAGACATACTGATTGAGAAGATTTTCTACAAGAGCCCCATCTCGCCTGCCTGTGTCCCCCAGCCAGCAAAGGTGCAGTGCTCAGAGGAGCCCGTAGATGAGAGCTGAGTGTTTTTCATCCCTTGGTATACAAGTGATATAATGTCCTGTTCCTCTTGCTGAGCTGATGTGGATGAGTGCAATTTCTCCTAAGGATAATGACAAGCAGAACACGCAGTGCCAGAAAAGAGCAAAGCAAAGCCCTAGAGATCCCTTGTGGGGCAAAACTTCACAGTATTCATTTACGTCATCTGTAGATACGACTGTATATAAGCTGTGTTGTTGAACAAAATGAACCATTTTATGAGTAGCCCTTTGAAAGAAGGCCAGTTCCTGGGTTGGTAGGGTTTAACCATGGCATCCTGGGGGTGCTGCGTGGTTGGGTACAGCAGGGGCACAGCCTACCATAGATTTTGCAGAGCTTTTCCCATCTGCAAGAAGAGGGGCTAAGCAGGAGGGCACAGGGAAGCAAGGCATGGTGTAGTGGTTTGCTTTCGTATTTTTGTGCTACCAACCAAAAATCCTGAGTAGACAAAAGAACCCTACAAAAGAAGTTCTCTCTGCCAGGTCCTGCGTACAGCCCAGGCACAGCGCAGCAGGAGCTGTAGCTGTTATCAGCCTGGGTACTTTTCATATTGCTCAACTTTTTTCTCAGTTTCTAGGGAAACACTTTATAGCACTATATTTATCGGAACGTCTTTCCAAACACCTCCGCCAACACTTAATTAATGGAATTTTTAAGCCTGACTCCAGCTTCTGCAAATTAATAGCATGTTCCTTTACGGCAGCTGTGGAGCAAGTGGGAAATATATATACTCTCTGAAATATGTTAGAGGGTGCAGAGGCAGAGGAGCAGCTCCACCATTTGTCTGTGTGTGCTGAGCCCTCCCAGGGAGGTAGGGTCATCATCCACTTCTGCGATGTTTCACTTGGCTTTTATTAGTGTGCCTTGAGGAATCTGCACAGATGAAAATGCCCTTGACAAAGAGCTGGGCTGTAAAAATCAACATTTTGGTGTCTCTCAGCACAGCCTTTCCTTAGCTTCAGTGCCTCTGCACAGAGTGGCAGCTAGTGAAGGTCTGGGAGAGGCTGTGGAAGGCTGTTAAAGCAGTCCAAGTCTGGGATATCCTGCAGCAGAACTGGCTCTTGGGGTTTTCAAAAGTGAGCAGGTGCCCTAGAAAGCAATAGACTTCCCAGTGTGGGTAAAATGAACTGGCCAGCTTTTGCCCACACCAGCTGCATGGAAGGGCAGGGCTGGCAGCTGTGGCACCAGGGGCTTTCCAGAACGTCCGAGCGCTGACCCTCAGCATCAGGCTGGCAAAATTCAATCTGTCTCTATGTTTGGTATTTCTTAAGCCAGCCGTGCTCAGAGGTTGTGAGTAAGGAAGTTGGGAGAGGGTATTGGGGTGTCTCTCAAGACAGGACTGTGGCAAAACTGGACGTGTGTGGGAGGCAGGGGACCAGATTAGGCATATAAGGGTTAATAGGGCACTGTGAGTCATATTGACAGAGCTGTTTCCTTATAGAAGTCATGCTGTTGTGTCTATAAACCAAAGCATATTGACTGTAGGTAGAAATCTAACGGCTTTTGTTGTCCTCTCAGTGAGTTAAAATTCCCAGAGCTGCTTTTGGAGAAGTGTAGAAATGCTCCCGGAGTCCTGGGTAGATATCTGTTCTGGGAATGCCGTCTTGAAATAGGGCTGAGATGTGATGCTGAGAGCTGTGGTGAGTGTTACCTGCTCCAGATCCTGCTGCAATAGTGGGTGCAGCTGCAGAACAAGCCATTCACTGCTTGGGAAAGAGCATTTTTACTCTCTCAGATATGAAAGATGCTGCAGCAAAACATTTGGTGCTATTTGCCTGGCCATGTGTCTAGGACCTGCTGTCACGTAGTATAAATGAATGTTGATAGACTATTGCCTTGGAGCAGAGTGCATCTACAATGCAGATAAGAAAAGTGCTCCTCTTCTTACCGAGTTCAGCCTTTCCACTATTTATTTTGCCCTCACTGTGCTGTGGTGAATCATCAATGATGTGACTCCCTGGTCTGGCAGTCAAGGGGCTGAACCTCAGTCACTGTCTGAACTGACTGTCACCCTGTCTATTAACTTAGGACTTGTCATCATGTGTCCCCTGAGCAGTAGCCTCTGCCTCCCCAAGGTCAGAACATTTTAAGTTGCCTAAACACAAGCTTTGCCATCTGATGGACAGGAACCCTGTGGAGATGAAGCTTTTAGGGAGACTTGGTCTGCTTGGGGGTTAATCTATTGCAGGGCAGGTTATTATTATTATTAAAAAAAAAAAAAGTCAAGAAGGAAAACCCCAACTTGAGGCATGTTGAAAAGTGTAGCAAGGCAATGAGTTCCTCCACATCCTATGGGAAGACAAAATGCCATTTGTGCTGTGAACTGCTGGGCTCAAATTTGTGAAGTGACCTACAAAGAGACGATTTCAGCTTTTGTGCTTGTATCAAATAACTGGAGGCCAAACTACCTTTAAAGCATAGGAGGTGGAGAGGTGAAAGGTCTGCCTGTTGTGGTGACTTTTTGCAATTGATTCAGTTTCTGCTCTCTTCTGAGTTGGAGAAAGCTTAATATGGCCTTATGTGACTCAAGTCCTTCCCAGGATATGATTCCTGGGCTACAGGGAGAATCCTTTTGGCTGCACATTGGCATTGCTCTAAGCTCAGAAGAGTGAAGGAGAGAGAAAAGGGCTCTGCTTGCTGCTAGTGAGGGATGGGATGAGGTGAGCAGGGTGCTATTAAATCTCTGTCTGCTCGCCTGTTGATGGATTAGAGTGAAGGAGAGAGAGTGAATCAAGCAGGGCCTTTCCCTTCCCTGGGCATGTGAGCTCATGCCTGCATGAGAGCAGTGGAGACATGTCATGGCTGTTTTGGGGTCATATCTGTCTTCTGCCCCTCCCTAGGATGGGCATTTATCTCATAGTTTGGCTCTGACTGTGACTCTGTACACGGGCACAGAGTTTTTCTACCTAACCATAGGCACAGACATTTTCCTTGCTTTTCCTATGACTCCAAAGCTTTAATGCACGTAGAATCTGATTGTTCATTCACTATTTGACTTTCACAGCTCAAACACCCTCCCTGTGGGAGTATCGGGTCACTGCTCCAGCATAAAAGCAGGTTCCAGCAGTTACAGCACTGGGCAAGAGCACATCCTGGTGATCCTCATCCTTTTAAAAGGAGTCCGTTACCGAAGACAAATGTATGTAAACAGATTGCTTCACTTGGTCCCCAGTTCTTTAGCCTAATCAGGGAAACCACTTGAGCTGCCAGTTGGCTCCTAGAACTCAGGTGAAGTTTTTTCCATCTGCTTATCTCCAAAGTTGTATCTATTTGCGTTTAAGTTCTGTTCAATTTTGCCTTGAAGACCAGGTCCTGCAAACAAGTAAGCTTTGTGTTTTCAAAGCCTCCTTTCCACAGAGACCATAAGGCTGTGGTGATGGGCCAGCTCATTGCTCATTTTTGGTGGACTAGTCTGGTCACCTCTCCAGGGCTTGCTCTTCTTGTGAACTTCCTGAGAGCTCTGAGGATTTACCTGAAAACAAGCTGTCGTCTACTCAACGGGGAGTGTAATAGGAGAAGAAATAAATCCAACAAAGGCCCTGGTTCATGTTAACTTATCCAAGACGTTCTCAGGACTGAGAGCTGAGTGGTGAGGCAGCTGCCCAAGAATTGTGACATGCTTCTGAGCAGATTCAAGCAGGTTCTCAGGGAGCTGGAAGACAAGGGCATGTAGAGGATGTCACAGGAGTCAAGGCAGATTTTGAGTTATTCTGTGGGAAGGAGACAGTGGAAGACGTGGGCCATTTCCTTTCCGGACTCTGACAGAGAATTTTCTTTGGGGATGATGCATCGAGACACAAACCTCCTCTTTGCTGGTAGAGATGTGCCTGGAAAATAGACTGCCTTACTTCTTTGGGGATTGAACTGCTTTTGTGGTATTTTAGGCCATGTTAGAGAGGATGAATGCACTGCTGCTTCTTTTTTTTTTTTTTTTCCCCCTCCATTCTCAAACAGCTGGAATAGATTTGGTCCCATTACAGCCATTATTCGCAATTTCCATTTTTATGGGCCATAATGGGGATGTGATTCTCAGGCAGAGCTGGCAGCTACAATGAAACGTGGGGGTTTTATTTCTTGCAATTCAGCTACTGTTCAGTATGCTTCCCTGAGCCCAGCAGGGCTGGGTCTCACCCAGTACAGGCACCTTGTGGTTTTGTATGGCTTAGGCTTTTCCCTCTAAGCCACGCTCAAAGCCTTTGTTGATGCTGCCTTCCTGCAGCAATGTGAAGATCTGTCTCTGTGAAACAGAAGTTTTCATTGCAGCTCAAAGCTGTTCACTGATTCAGCTGACGGTGTCCCTCACCCGGAAATAACTATTGAAGTTTGTAACAAAGTGTAAACGGCCAGAAAAATAATCACAGAACAAACTGACTTTCATTACTCCTCAGTTAAAACGCACTGTGTCAGTTTTTTCAGAAATGCCACTAATTACAGTTTTCGGTGCTTTGTGATTGGCAGGTGCTATTAGGTTTCCAACAATCTTGGAGACCCCTAAACAGAGGGTTTAATCCCGGTGGGAACATGCTTCCCTGGTTACTCCCAGATGAGCAGCCTGGCTGCCCAGCACTGCCAGGGATCTCCTGACCCAGGGTCGGGAGCCAGTTTCTCTGCTCCAGTAAGGAACCTACAAAGACAAACAGTGGTTGTTGTTGTCTGAGCTTTGTGCCTCTATGCTTGGTTGGTCCCTTTTCTGACACTTGAAAAGAATATGGCCTTTGCAGTGTCATTTTCCAGGTATATCTAAGACCTCTTCCTCTTGGCTTGTCTCAAAACTTTACAAATAAGGCCACGTGGTACAGCCGACGTGCCCAGACTTTCTTCTTCCATTGGCTTTTAAACCCTCAAACTGATCCTGTGTTTCTGCTGTGTTTTGTCACATACCAACTCTCCAGGCCTTTGTTTTTTTGGTTTTTTTGGTTTTTGTTTTTTTTTTTTCCTTCTAGTGTGTTTGGACAGTAGGTTTTCTTTTCCACCAGGGCTCTTAGTTCATCTTTCATTTTGATGTGCAGCTTCATGGCTCATTTTCTGGTGCAAAGAATTTACCAGCTGATGGTGCTGAGGCTTGAATGGGGACATCATAAGCAGTATCATCACAGTGATGCTGGCTTTATCTCTGTTTTCCCTTGAGCTTTTCTTCCTTTTCTTTTTTCCCACAGGTCTTGGACCAGTTTCCTCAGTCAGTGACAGGGAAAATTATTGACCTATGGGGTACCCAGCATATCAGGGTGTATATTATTTGCAGGTGGGCAGTTACCAAACTGAAACAAATTTTTAAAATCAGCCTGCAGTGAGATGAGTGGGAAAGGCAGCAGGTAGCTCCCAACTAAGGATCAAACTTGAAGTTCATAAAAGTAGTGAGTCCATAGCTGATGCCACCAAGAATCCGCTAAGTCATTTCACTCCCTTGTGGGGAAGAAGGTCTCTCCCTCTGCATTGTTCTAACCTCTAGGAATGGCTGTTTCTAGCAATCTTTGTCAAGGGCTTCTGCAGATGAGTACAGTGAGACATTCCTCCTGGAAGCTCTTGTACCTCTTAGCCGAAGGAAATCACAACTGAACAAACAAAACACTTCCAGAGCTTCTGAGGCTGGCCTCAGAGCAATGTGCTGGTAGTGACTCCTGGGTGAGGTCTGGGTTCTGTCCGAGCTGAGTGCACTCACCATCTACAGAAAAGTCCCACGTGTTTGCTTTTCCTCTGCCCCACTGCTTGCCTGGGTTCACATCCTCTCTTGTTCATTTGATGTGAGAAATGTGGTTAGGCTTTTGTGGAGAGCATTCAGAACCTGCACTTAGCTGGGAACATAGGAGGATGTTCAAATAAAACAAGAAACTTAAGTGCTCTGTTCTTGAATCAAAGACTTGCCATGTCCTTGCTTAGACAAGACACCTATCTGGAGCCTAAACACAAGAGCGAGGTTCATGCAGAATTTGCTGATGAACACCTACTCTGGGGGTGAAGGTTTCTGCTTACCACCTCCGAAATTAGCTTTACTAGGCTCTGGTCTTTCAGGTAAAGCTCAATTTGAGGTAGCAGAGTTGGAAATGCATGACATCTCAAAGATGACTTTTATCCCTTTTGACTGATGTGTTTTGTGTCAGGATACAGCAAATTGGTTGGACAGTTCAGGAATTGTGGCACTGGAGAAGGGACTAAGGAGACACGCCATTTCCTGGGGACAGAAGGCAATCACTCAGATACTTCAAGGGGTGCACACCTTGGGAGCTGAACAGATGAACTCCACCATGCCGTGCCTTTAAAAAACTCCTTGGGACATACAGTCCTATGTTGCCTTCAAAAAAGAAGTGGAAGTAGGTCTTCCTATTGTCTCATAATGAATGAGCTGGGAACTGGTTTCCTGTGGCTTGGAGCCACACAGGGTGTCTGGGGGTGTCTTGATGTATCCCACAAATCGGTGTATTGTCTGTGCCAAGTCTTCCATTAGCAGGGGTAACAACAAGAAACTCTTTCATTCCTATAGATTCTTGAAACTAGGAAACAATCCAGGAAATATTAGAAGTTACACAACCATTAGCTGTGTGTGTCTTTTATTGTCCAAGGTGTAAACAAGCAGTGACAAAAGGACATAGCCTGGATATTTTAATATGCAGCCTGATGCCAGGATTATTCTACTAATATTGAATCTACAGATTAATCTGTAGAATATACATGTAAGATGAATGACAACGTCTCTCATTTAATAATAGTTCCCTGACTGCAAATATTAATTGCAAGAGCAGAGCAGAACCTCCATGCTTTTTGATTTCAAAGTCTTACAACCCCTAGGTTTTCCTCATAGGAGAATAAAAAAAAAGATGGATTTTCTGGTTTGAAAATGAAGACTCAGTACAGGAATAACAGTAAAGACTAAGAACTGCCATTGTGGTGTTTTGATAATGAGCTATCTTTGGGGAAACAAATATGAATGGATAGAGCAGGGCTTAATTTTTTGTTTTTATGGAAAAAGTTATAAAACAGGAAAACAAATAATTTTAGCCCAGGAGCAGCAGCTCACTCTCGATGCGGGCTAGGATGCTTTGATCTCAGTGCACCCCGGTTTTGCACCTGCTTATTTTAGGAGGCATCACGCAGATTTCTGTGAGGAATCTGGGTGCACAAGTCTAAACTTTGATTTTTTTTTCTGCTCGCTCCAATGCCAGAGGAGGTTATGTCACAAATCTGTATCAAGTTACTCCCTGTTTCTAAACTGAGATAAACGTGAGCTAGTTGTATGTGTAAAGGTGATGTCACTTATGTCTCTGTAAAGTAAACCTCTTTTGTATAATAACTGAATTACAAGCATTCTTGCTCAAAAGTATGTACTAGACTGTCTTCAACATCTATAGAATATAGATGTAAAATGAATGACAATGAATGGGAGTGCTGCTGGGAAATGAGGTGCTTTGTTCAATCAGATCTCCTGAGCACAGCTATGTTGTATTTGTCATTTGAACGTACAGCCTGCTCTGTTTTAGACTCATGTATTGCATGATGTAGGCAAGAGCAAGAGCCGCTTATCTGGCAAATAGTGGATAATCACACTATTAAGATGGAATATACACCAAAAGCCAGGTTTATTTTTCTGTTTCTTTCATCATCTTCTATTCTTCTTTAAACTGAAATATAGTTTGGTAGATGCAGTGGGCTTACTTCTGAGGAACAATTCTACTTGGGAACTAATCAAGACATTTCTGATTAAAGGCACGTTTGATCTTTGGTTTTATTCAGCATTTACAAAGGAGAAATGAATGTTACAACATCTCTGCTGCACTTTGTAATGTGCCTAAAATCCTACCTATGCCTAAGGCAGAGATTTGATTTTTTTTCATGGCTATAGAATATTTGGCAACCTCATTAAAACAAGAGGACCCTGCATATCCAGAAAGTAGTGTTATGTTTATGTGAAAATAAAAGGGGAATGTTTGACATGTGAAGGGTGGGTCATTGGGAGCCACGTTTTAAAACTTGAAAATATATTGTAAGGAACAAAACATGGTGCTAAGGTCCTGCAAACTCCAGGTAGATGTGTAAGTGTCTTTGCACAGGGCTTTGTAGAAGAGCTCCTCTGCGGTCCTGTTAGTGGATCCCGAACAGAGGAATTGCAGCACCTGCCCTTCCTCCATGTAAATATCATTATTGTAATTGAATGCTAATTTCATAAGTTAATTTTAGCTTATATTTTAGGTGACAGTCTAATGGCTTATAAGGATTGTACTTACATGCATCAGCCTTGCAGCAATATCCTTTTGTACGTGGGTGTAAATTATCTAACACTTGATCTGCTGCTTGCAAAAGAGCAGAGCCAGGATTTCATCCTTCACTGTATGAACAGTAGAGATGAATGTGGCTGATGGACTCCCATCTAACTCACCTGCAACGGGGGTGAGGCCCTCAGTTTAGGCAGTGCCTGGAGGCTCACAGGGTCTGGGTTTGTTTCCTGCCTCTGTCGCAAACTTCCCATGTACCTGTGTAAACTGCTGGCTCTCACTTGAGGTCTCAGAACTTTATCCCTATGAAGATCATGATAAAGCAGTGCAGTGTTCACTTTTCAGCCCCAGATCTAGTTTCCGTCTAGAAAAGGCAAGAATTTCTGCTGGTGTCAGGTAAGGAAATTGCATGGACCAGCAGAGAGCTCAGTTTTTTTCTGTGTTTGTTACTTGAATTCCTTCTTGCCTTGCCTGTCAGCCCAAACCTGGGCAGTCTCAGATCCTGAGGTGCCTGCAGAGCTGGAGGCGTTGCTCTGGCCCTGGTGTCTTCTGAGGTCCCGCAGCGTCTGGCAGCTCCAGCACGCACCCGCTCCTGGATGAGAGAGCGCTCCTTGCACGTACTGATTGACTGCACAACCCACACACGGCAATTTTAAAAACATTTAAATAGCCTGTCTTCTTTGCTTCATCTTGACAATTGATTTTAATCAGTATTATCAGCTGCTTAAAACACTTAATTCTCTGAAGCACTCTAGCATTCAGCCTCCAGGAGATACGTGGAACAGAGGTACAGAGGTACAGAATCGGTGATGTTATCAGTAGCTTGGTCCAGGCGAAGGTGGCCCGAGGTCCTTGTTTCATCCTTCATGATCCTACTTGGGCTGCTGCTGCTGTTTGCAGTAACATGGTGTGTTTTCAGCCCCAGACCAGCAGTGGAAGCAGGTCAGTTTGTAGAACGTTTCTGATGTTCAAACCAGCATAAAAGGAAAAAAGCTCATCCCTTCCCACCCACCTCACTGCCACAATTTATTTGGTTAAAACAAAGCTCTCAAATAAACTGATCATGTGACTGAATTATTTTGATACATGGAATGCTGTTTATTTCTGGCTTGTCAATACTTTAATTAATTTCAATCTGTTTCTAAAACCAAAGTGAAGTACATAATTGATTTGAATCTGTTAGAAGTTGTCCTGCCATCTGCACAGTCTGAAGCGAAGCGGCACAGGCAGTGTAGCATTTGAAGGCATTAAAAGAGATTATATGCTTCTGGATTAATGCTGACTTTTGATTAATATTTTTAGGTGGCAGTAGAAAATAATAGGGAAACAGCTGGAAAGCCATAGATCAAATAATATCTTCCCTGTTGTCAACTCTATACTGAGATGCATGTTGTTAGGTTTACTTGTAAAATAACGTAACTTGATTTTTAAGTGTTTAACACTCAGCCTCTCATTTTATGCCTAGGAATAATTAGGGGACTAGCAAGGAGGAGAGGCAAATGACAGCTTATTTGCAGTTAAAGCCCTATATGAAATATTATGTCAGCTGGAGTTACAGAGGGAAAAGCCTCTGGCTTGGTTGAAAACAAAGAGGAGCAACTCTTCCAGTCATTCCCCATACACCGAGCCTACTGTTAAATCAAGAAGAAAGCTCTTTTCTAGCCTACCACTGCTCCAAACTTTTAATCTTTTTCAGTGAGAATTCCGCACATCCCGTGTTATGAAGTGCTCACTAGGGTCCCTGGCTACCTCCAGGAGGTGTTCCAGGTTGGTTCTGCAGCCAGTTATTCCTCTCCAGTTTGGAATGGGCCATCCAGCCTCCATTGCATCAGCTGCGCTCTTCTGCCCCCAGAAAGAAAGTCTTTGTTTTTTCAACCTTCACTCTCTTCTCCATCTCTCTTACTCCCACAGGAGTGTCTGTGCAGTGCCTGTGGTGCCCTCAGCACTGAGCTGTTTATTAGTGATTTTTTTCCCACTGCAGTGGCAGGGAGGCCACGGTGTGGTGTGTGTAATGAAACCAGAGGAGCGATGTGCGTGGTCTTACCAACATGACTGATCTATGCAGTTTAATTGCTGCATAAAATATGCAAAAGCACTTGAGGTCGTTTAGAAAAGTTGGGGTGTTTACAGGAAAGTAGAAATTGAGCTTGGAAAAATAATTACACTTTTTTTCCTTCAGATTAATGACTATACAGAAGACCCTTTTAAATGTGCCCATATATGGATTTTAAGAATTCATTTCACATCAGTATTTCACCTTTTTCCTTAAGTGATTTCTATATTCCTACTAACCAACAATCATTTTGTCTGAATCTCATTTCCTCATAATAGCAAACCCATCAATCTCTGCTTTATTAAACAGGGAAGCATGCTTGGAAGCCAGAGCACTCAGATTTGATCAAAGATGTTATGCAAACCATTGATTTCAATTTAAAGCAATATCCACTTCTTCCATTATTAAGAGCTTTGAATTACTGAGACTGAATAATTAACAAATTTTCCTGCTTGATGATAGATTATTCAAAAGGCAGATGTACAGAAACATACCCCAGGTGAACATCCTTCCTGCACCCCCAGTGATGCATATGCCTATTTAATGTTCCCCAGGGGAGCGATGCAACATGGTGCAAGGGAAATACTCTTTGGAGAGATCTCCTAAACACTTCTGAGACTATTATCACAGCAAATGATAAAAGCATGCCAGTGTGTGTTTCTGACCTGCTGGTCTCTGTTCAGAGCACTGAGCTGTGGCCAGCTAAGTCAAATGATGTAGACCAGGATGCCACCGCTTTCAGGACAGGGTTTCCTGTATATCCCAGGTGGGAAGTGTGGGCTTAAAACATCACCCTGCTTTCTGGCTGAAGCTGAAGCACCTCTCAGCCTTCAAGCAGGGCAACATCTGATGACCTGTGGCTCAGTACTGGTCTACTTTGGCATTTCCAGAGATTGTTTTGGTGAGTAAAACTCAAAATCTCTGTGCACCAGAGAAGACCTGAGGTGGGTAATCCTCTTTGGTGTCCATTGACTTGCACAGCTCTTTGTAGGTAATGAGGCTGTAAGGGAGGGAGGTCTCTGAACTGAGCAATAAGCTTGTTCACTGAGGAAAGTTTCTGGCAGCAGATCTAAGTCTTCATCTGTTATTGTGGTCACTGTCCTTCTTTACAAGCCCAAATAAGAGGAGTGCCTTTAGCATCAGAGCAGCTGTTCAAGGAAAAGGACAAATCAAAATGTCTCACTCCTCTGTACCTGCCTTTGTGGGATGAGGCCCAAGGGCACGCTGATACCAAGTGCCTCTCCCTGGTCAGCACAGCCTGAGAGCCAGCGTCACTGGAGGGGACAGGGATCTCTCAGCAGACAGCCTCAAAACCCCGGGGGCTTCCCCCCTTAAAAAAAGAGCCATCAGGCTCAGTTGCTAGCCACCCCCCACCTCCTAAAGCACTGCATGGTGGAGGGAGAAGCCCCCTCCATGGACTATGGCCAGCTCATACCCCAGCAGGGCTCAAGGGTGAGAGAGGTGTCTCTCTCCTCTGTACACACTGCAGCGTGCGGATGCAAGATGCTCAAATAACACAGCAATGGGAATTGTTTAGGAACAGCAGAAGGACGGGCAAAACTCGATAAGACAAAATATAAATCTAACTTGGCCTGTTTCTGTATAAACTAAACCATCATCATCCTCTTTACCACTGCGCTAGCTCATGTGTGCTGCCATGCTCACCCAGAGGAGAAGGAACATCTATTGTATGGTGCATTTCAGTGGCAGTTGACGTCTTGTTCCACAGATGCAGTCACAGAGCAGTGCCAGCCTGTTGTGCAGGATTATTTAGACAGGTTCAATTACAGCTCGGCAGTGAAGGTGCCTTTGATCCTGGCATCCCCATTGTTCCCGAGGCTTTTCATCCCTCTGGGTACCCAGCTAGAAGGCCTGTGACCGAGACTTTGGATAGAAGCTTTTTACTAGCCATTTCCCCTTAATCTTTATGACATCTTCTTCTGCTGATGAACTTTACTAATGAAGGCTCTGTTATTCACTTGTGCTCAAAATACTGATGCTTATTGAGTGTCTGACTCTCCCCAACCATGCAATAGACGTCTGCAGGCAAGTGGTGGGCCCAGAGCAGTCTGTGGGGCTGCAGAGGAGAATCATGTTGTGCATCCTGCTGTGCATGGTGCCTAGGGGGAAAGACCTGCTCCCAGGTGCTCATCCTTCTCCAAAGGACTTTGCTGCAGTGTTGGGTGCACATAAGCAGCTCCCAGCTTCCTGCCTCCCAAAATTTCCAAGGCAGGACTTGGCTACTGGGGAAAATGAGTTTTTTCAGGTTCGATGTATGTGGGAGATAGGTGGGAGAAAGGGAAGGAGTGACATCCAATTCTAGGAACAGCCATGTGGCCTGTTCTTTAGGGTGGCGTGGGATTTTAGTGTTAGGATAAAGAATTAGAAGCCAATTACCTTTAGTTTTGAGGAAAGAATCTCTGTATGCAATTTGAGGTGGTCACTGGTGATTGAGAAGCACGAAAACCATTTGCTTAATTTTGCATTTAGCATGTTACTATGAGACCAAGGAGGAAAGCTGCCCAGATATAGTGTTCACAATGTATGGAGAGATGGAAAGACAGACCAGAGAGAGGAAGGCAAAGGAATCCACCAAGAGCTTTTAAACACAAGCCAGCTGTGGTGCAGACCTTTACGGCATGGGAGGCACGGCTATGCCTGTGTAGACATTTAATCTCCTGCAGGCCACTGTCAGTGATGCATGAGGGAGATCCTTCTGATCTATAGGGTTGGTTTTTTTTCTGTCAGATGGGAGCAAGTATGACTGGACCACTGCAGGCAAATCGCAGTGTAACTGCAAGAACTGCAGAAACAAAATCCACTCCTTGCAAGAGTTGTCCAAGAACTAATGACCCAAGGTGTCAGGAAGCAACGCTCTTCCATAAAAACTAGGGAAGCCACTTTTAATTCAGACAGAGCTTTGTCAACATTTCTGAATGCACCAAAGGATTTGTCCAGGGCTATCAGCTTCTTGGAGCCTTAATCACTGTCATTGAAGTTGTGCTAAATTCACTAGATTACTCTAATTAAGTGCAAGCTCTTTCAGGTGCTAAATAAAAACACTTTGCCTTTCTCCTATCTTTGGATCTATAATTGGCTTGCAGAAAAATAAGTGTCTTGTTGGATGCAGACTTATGGCTACGTCTGAAACCCAGAGACACTCCTGTGTTAAGCAGGAGTGGATCTACTGGCATTAGCACTGAAAAACAACATGGCAAAAGCAGCAGTCATGCTTTTGCCTCTGGGTTGGGCTCATTCATTCCAGCACAGGACAAAACCTGCTTCTTTATCAGGTACCCTTCACCCTGAGTCACCTGTACCCCCTCTCCTGGCACACTGCTACCCCAACAACCCACCTCCAGAAGGACACCTGCATGGTAGTGCTCAGAGAATTTTTGCCTGAAAACTCTGTAGAGAGGTGGGATACACCCAGCTGTCCACTCTGTATGGCATTTATTAATCTCTTAGCTTTAACACAGGAGGTGAGAGCTACCTGCGGTCTCACAGGTGAGAAAGCACTACTTGGCATAGGGACATTCATTGATGAACCTAGAACATGTAGTTGCCTTGGAACTCTTGCTTATTATAGCCAGATAATTGCACGTGGTTTTGAGCCTGCATATATCTACCTAGTGCTGTGTTTTTCTATTAAATTAGTGTGACTCCAGGGTATCTCCTTTCCTCTTCTTTATTTGCTTATAAACATTCTCACCAATCTGGATGAGCCTATATCCAGTGATGTATTTCCTTGTAGAACATTGAAAATTGGGGAATTCCTAAGATACTTTTCATAATCAATATGAAAATTTCAGCAGGCTGCAATCTGACCACTGGTGTGTCTGGTAGTGGGGAGAGAAAAGTCATACTCAAAGTGACATCATTTTCAGGGAGAGAAGTGGAGATTGTGATTAAGTGGATGTTCTGCAATGCAGGCTCGGGGTGAAGTCAGTTGCTAGAAGCTTATGAACACGGCACAGGTAGTGGAGGCAGGAGTTCAGCAGTCTCTAATCTTCTTTAGCTTTGCCATAATCAGGAGAATTCAGTGAGATAAAGTGTAAAAGTCTGGAATGTGTTTAGTAAATAAAAAGTGACCTCAGGGGAAGTCAAAGTAAAACAGAATAACAGTTCAATTTTTCAATTACCTGAACAATCTCACAGCATTAATCCTGGGGGCTGAATTCGAGCTCCGTACGCTGTGAAGAAATTTCCCTGATGAATTAGTGTCAACTGCTGCTCTTAATGCTAGTTTATTTCTAGACACACTTGATAACACGAACAAACACCCATTCTCACCCATGTAATGTAATAGGGCAAGTTACACAAGCAGGCGAAGGTTTAGGATGCATTTTGTTCTGGATACGTAATTAGAAATAGCTTTAAAGGCAAAGTGGCTCACAATTTTGTAATAAGATCAATTTCATGAGGAATGGAATGCTATTCAGTGCATCTGTGATTACCTTCCTGCTTTGCAGGCTCCAAAAAAACTCAAGAATTTTATTGAAATGCTTAAAAAGATATTTGTAAAAATGCAGATTTAAAGTACGTCCAATGTTGTATTTTCATGTTATCCTTTTTTTTCTGTTTCTCTTTATTAGCTAAAAGAAATTATTGATGTTAGGATAGGGAGAAGTTGGGCATCTCCTTTTAAAAAAAATTATTTTATTTTCCCAAATTCTAGAAAAGCTACCAAGTGAAAAAGAAAGGGGAAAAAAAAAAAGCTAGGCTGCCTCTTGTTCTGTGGCACAGAGTGAAGGGAAGAGAAAACAAGGGAAGAGATTATTCAGGAGATTTCAAAATTCAAGATGTAAAATGCTCATTTTAAGGAAAACCTTAGGGGAAAAAAAAAGGAAACCAAAATGCTTTTGCACAGAAAATAGCATAATTTATTGGGGTGAAAAGAGAAGGCAAACATTTTTATCCAGAGGCTCTGAACTGGAAGGGATTTTTGGAAACTGGGCACGGTTCACTCCAGCTCTCGGAAGTGGGCTCCTCCACCGTACGTGTCAGCTTACCCAGCCCTGGGAGACCTGGGTGGCCTGGGGCGCTGCGAGTATCCTCCACCTGTAGCCTTTTTGCTGTTTCTCAGTTTTCCCCGTAAATATGAACTACTTTTTGTTAATGGTCTGGGTGGGGAGGCTGCCTCGCCGCACTGGTGGTGGGATTGCTGCTCTTGCACTTGCCGAAACAAGTGCCCGTGCCTGGCCTCTCGGTGCTGCCTGGGCGATCCCTGTCCCAGTGCTGCTGCATCTTCTTTTCTTTCCTTTTTCTCTGTGTTTTTTTCCTGCGTGCTCCCCAGTTCGAGTGAGGGCTTCGGCGTTGCGGAGAGGATCGTGCTGCTCACCTTCATCTCCGCCGTCATACTGATGGCCATCCTGGGGAACCTGCTGGTGATGGTGGCCGTGTGCCGGGACAGGCAGCTCAGGTGAGCCCCCCTCTGCCCCAGCCACATGCTGCCCTTCCACGGGGAGGCACAGGGGAGAATCTCCACCTAAAAAGTCCCGTGCCCGCAGGTGAGGGCATAAGCTACCACAAAGAAGGGTGTCTCTGCCCGGGTGTTTTACCACAGCAATGTCACACTCTCACACTCGCCTCAGTGCATCCCCGCTCAGATCATTTTAGTATCCATCCTCTACATTTTCAGCACTCTCAATGTAAAAAAATCCCCAAAACAGCTAAATTGGTGAAAAACAGATCTAAGCAGCAATTATTTGGAGAAGGAAGTTGGCCTCTACCCCTTTTCCATCTCAAATTTCCTAACAAGCCCATCAGAAGACCACACAGGTAGAGGTCCCATTGCAGTTGTGGTGCTCTGCTGCAGCTTGACGAGTGCTGCCAGTGATCTGGTGGAGGGGGGGGCGGAAATGTCACAGGTAAAGCTCCTGTCTCAAGGCTTGCTGCTACCCCTGGGAGTTGTCAGACCAGCCTCAGGAGCAGAGTGAGATATTCAACAACCTCTATTCATATTCTGCGTGGGATTTTTAATGGATTTAATTCTGTTTTACTGTTATGATTTAAAAAGTGCTCTTCAAGTTAAAATTACAGCTTCAGTCTAGATTGTTCTCAGTGCTTTCTGGAAGGATTTTTCTCAATTTACAAGTTAAAATAAAGTCCCCCTCCTCCACCCCAAATTCTCCAATGCAAGCAGTGAGGCTAAGCTGCATGCAGAGGCCTGTGAGCATCTATCTGCCTCTTTCATGTGAGCAGAAAGATGCACTTATGTAGGGAACACAGTGGATATTTAGGTGTAAAAACTTGGAACAAGCTAGAGGTGACCACATAAAATGAGGAGTATGTTAGAGAGGACCTTTCAGGGTGATGGGGCAAATCACAGCCAAATACAAGCTGAAATCTCTGTCCATGCATAGAAGATGCTGGACTGAGACTATTCCACACTAATGTTGTGATCTGTCTTTTGCAGGAAAATCAAGACCAATTATTTCATTGTTTCCCTTGCCTTTGCGGACCTGCTGGTGTCAGTGCTGGTGATGCCGTTCGGAGCTATTGAGTTGGTTCAGGACAACTGGATCTACGGAGAGATGTTCTGCCTTGTCCGAACGTCCCTCGATGTCCTGCTTACCACAGCATCAATCCTGCACCTGTGCTGTATCTCGCTGGACAGGTAGGATCAGAAGAGCAGAGGGAATAATTACAGTTGCTGTATGGTTTTGGGCGTTGTTGCTTGTCAGCAGTAGCCAAAGGGGTAAATATCAACCTGCTGGGAACAATAAGCAATAGATCTCTCCCGGTAGCTGATTTTGGACAGAGTTCTCTGAGTCGTCATCAGTTTCAAAACTTAGAAAGGAATGAGATTTATATCAATAGAGCAAGCCAGGTTCTCTGCTGCTTTGCGGCACAGCTCTGTTTGCATTACTGATCAGATGTGGCACAGTTTCTTCATCAAAGTAAAGAAAAGACACCTTAAAAAACTAGAAGGAGGTGGATTGTGCACAGGATGTTGTTTTAGCTGGGAGACCGCTGTCAGGTGCTGCTCGCTGCCAGAGGTATCAGGGAAGCCTTGGCTGGTGCAAGATTTGATGTGTTTTGCTGAGCCCTGTCTTCCCAGGAACCGAAGCACAGAATTATCTGGCTTCCTCTCTTTTGTCAAAAACATATTTGACATATCTTTCAAGTGCTATCAGAACTGTTCTTCCTGCTGCTAGCAGCCATACAGGCAGATGAAAACTGATATTACTAAATGACACATTATGGCATATATTATTACATTATTGGGAGAAAAATATAGAGGCCAATTCCTTCCCCCACCTCAATTTTATGGGCTGTTTTTCTAAGGTGTCCATTTGCACATCTCCACCACTGAAGGCTAACAAAGTGGTAAATGAAGCTGGTGAAAAGGGTGCACAGGCATTTTGGGAGATCCTAAAAACTTTATTTTCTTTTAAACTTCCCTTGCAAGACTAAAATTAAGCCAAAATCCTAGATAGTTTGTGGCCAACAATTCTGTTTTACCCTTGTCTGCAGTTTGTTGTGATAGACCACGGAATTTTTCATACAGAATAGCATTAATTTTTCACAGGATAAACACTTAAAACATCTTGACCGACTACTCTAATAAGCAATATTTAGAGCTTTCATTTGACTTCAATACCTTTTAAAATACTCTAACTTATTATAACTAATGTGGCCAAAATAACCATAATCATTCTCGTCATCGTGACAATTGGTATTTAAATGGTGTCTTTCATCCAAAGTGTCTGTACCCAGCCAAACTTCAAAAACTTGGTTAACTTCTCCATTGATGGGCACCGCTCCTTTATTGGGGGAGAAAGGGGCACTGGCACATGTGGTGTTTTGTCCAGAGAGAAGCTGACACGTAATAGCTACAACACGTTTCCTTATCTGGAAGTTTAGATGGCTGCAACACAAATAGGAAGCTCATGATCTCTAAAAATGTTGACAAACTGCCACTCTGAGCCAATTACCAGTAAAACCGATGTGCTCTGGATGTGGCCTTGTTATATCAAATGTTGGAGTTTGGTTCTCCAGGCTCTTAATTAAACATAGAGGGTTGTGTAAAGAAAGGGCTCTGCAGGGAAAATATTGGTTTCCCCCCTCCGCTTCACCCCCTCATCTGACACCTGCAGGGGATGAGGGAGCTCCCGTTTGGGCTGCACAGGAGGGAAACCCCCTTTTCTCCTGCCTGTGCCACCGTCTTGCAGACACCACACACACACACATCATCACCTCTTCCTCCCACTGCCTGTCTCCCTTGGTCCCCACACTTCTGGGACAGCCCCTTGCCTGGGATGGTGAAGGGGTCAGGGCAGCCTTGGCTCTCTGACAGTCGAAATGAGTGGCTCAGAGTTAACATTCTAGGGATACAGAACCGAGATCAGTTTTATACAGAAAGCTTTTCTTATTATAAACAGACCTGAGGCAGTTTGCAAACACTCAGCTCAGTAGAAGGAACTGGAAATGGAAGGAAAAAAAAGCCAACCCAAAAAAACCCAACCCTAAAATGAGATGTATTAAATTATTCTTTAGCAAATGAAATATTCAGAGTAGAGTATGAACACCTGGGGAGGACTACAGCTCTGCTTTTCCTTCTGTGCTCTTTTATCCTCTGGCCTGGGAGTCTTGACTTCTCTCTGCCAGATGCGGGGCTGCCGTAGCAATGGGTAAGGGTGGCTGCGGCTGCCTACAGACAGGCAGAGATGATTCCCCTTCTTTTGGAGAGTGGGAAACGGGGAGCTGACTCTGGGGACCCTCACTCCATCCCCTATCCTAAGTCAATACTTTAGTCACTAGAATACGACACAGAAGAGGAGAATGGCTGTCTTGAAAGAAAGCAGGAGCTGTAACCGTGTTTTGGAGGAAACTAATGCTCTAATTCTCAAAACACGCAGTTCCATGTGTGTTTTGTGGAAGGTGCAGCACCCCCTGCACTGGGGTCTGAGGGTGACAGGCACTGCACTCTCTGGGATACAGAAACACAGCAGCAATTTTTGACCACTGACAAACCTGAAATTGCCAGTTGTGAGGGAATTATTTCAGGACACACAAATGTTCTTTCTCTTTCACATGTGCTGTTCTTTACTCTCGGGGAGAGAGAGAGAAAAGGTGGCTGGATGTGGCCTGACATGGGTAATTATTTCAGCCTTTACCGTTTGCTTGGTGCTTTCACACTGAAGAATGACACCTCTGCAGACTAGCTGCAGAGCTAATCTAATTTTTAGGTAATTATCCGGTACCTTTTGTTTTTTTTTCTCTCGTTTCTCTTCTCAAAATGGCTTTTATTGAGTGCTTGTTAGAGCAATGACCACCACACACAACACCTTTAGCAGAGCACTAACAGCAGCAGCCCCAAGGCAGGCTCTTCCCTCCAAAGGCACTTGAATTTGCCACAGAAACTTTTCTATATCATTTAATCTGTGCAGAGCCTATATCGCTCTCCTAGCCATACAATCTTGCTATAGAAGTTCATCTTGGATGCTATTTTGATTCCACGGGGAATCATTTGGAGCTTTGCCACTGACATGAAAAGAGCCAGGATCTCATTTTAGATGTTTCAAAAGCTGTATTTCTTCTCCCAGTACAAGAAGGCACAATTATGTCTGCATTTCCTGACAGTGAGTGTCAGCTGAAAGAGAAAGCCCAAGATCTCTCTGTCTCATGTGAAGCGGAGAATCCCTGGTCAACTGTATGGCTTTCATTAGTTTGTGGTTTGATCAGACACCTCAGTATGAATCTGATCAAGTCCCAAGACTACAGGCTTCTGGGTTCTCCCAGGACCAGATGTCCAGTTCAGACTACCCACCACAGTGCTCAAGGCAGACCAGGGTGCCTCCTGTAGCACTGGACTAGCTCTCCTGAAACTGCTGTAAATAACAATATTATGTAGGTGTGTCAGCTCCTAGTCGTATTCCTCTCTTAAAGTTGTATTTCTTCTTCTAGTTGATTGACTGACTTATTAACATGATCTTCAAAATACAGCTAAGTAGGACACCAATAGAGTACTTTAACCATGGCTGAACTTGTTTAACTTCTACCTGGACATCATCCTTGAGCACAGTAACAGCCCTAACCTGACTAGGAATTTCTGTGCTAAGTCATGAGCTCTTCATGTCCCAAACGACCTATTAAAAGACATCCTTTCATCCTGAATTACCACTGCACTGTATATGTTATTTTACATTTCTGCAGTGCTTGCTCACTGGCATGGTCTGGCGGCTTGATTAGGTAAATCAGGAAACACAGTAAATTACTCTCCAACACAAGCAGCAGACCTTGATGCTTGCAGATCCCAAACCTGATGCCACTTACCTACCAACGCTGTTGGATCTAAACATTCACAAAAACCAGGGATATTAATTTTTTTTCCTGCTAGGCCTGTTTGAAAAAACATTTTCCAATTGAAATGAAACATGAGTTCTTTCCCTCCATCTCTCAGAGGAGGTATTTGGGTGAAAGAAGACAGGGAAAAACATAGACATTTTGATTTTGGCCTTTACCACATCCCTTTGGACATGCCATGGTCTCTTTCTTGCTGCATTGAGGGGGATATTACACTCGTGCCATATCCTGCTGCAGGTCACCTGGAGCCAGTGACAGTCCCCCTTCACTCCTGTGTCCTTTTCACAGAGATAATTCACTTCTACTGCCATGAATTTGGCTGCTGCTCCAAACCTCCTCAGCAAGCAGGACAACAGGGATTTTCAATACAGCTTGGGTGGAGTGATGGGTACAGAATAAAAGTTCCATTTTCCACAACTAAAGAAGGCTGAACCCCACCTTTTAAATCTGCCTTTTTCGCTTTTGCGATGTGCCAGCCCCTTGCTGTGACTGTCATGGGAGCATCACTTACAGGTGTGTCTTGGTCTATCATCAACCTGAGAAGGGCAAGGCGAAAATTATTAGCTGACTTCACCTCTATCCTAGAGGTGAAAAGTGAAAAAATCCAGACTTCAGTCACATTTGAATAATAGGAGAACGAAAATTTTCTAAATTCCACCTATTTCTTGAGCATTCACAATTTTAAAATCCTTTTCCTTTTGCAGACTGAACTCAAAAAGTTGTGCTGTTCCTTGTGTGTTATTAGTTAAAATGTGGATACCTGGCAGTGGAGTCTAACACAGATTAATGACTTGACAGAGTAACCATCCTCTAACCCAAATGAGCAGTGTACCCAGCACATGCTGTTCACAGCAAGGATTTAACAGGCTAGAAAAGGCTCCTAATTTCCAACCACTGCGCCAAATTTTCCTTCGGGACTTGGACTACAGGCTTTCAAAACATATCTCTCCCTTGTCCTGTGCAAACGCTGGTTGAGATTTGAAAAGACTTCCAGATAGTTTATTTTTTGTGGTACTCTGCAGTCGTCTCCAACCAACTTTCTGATATCAGTAAGAGCAACATGTCTGGTGGATGGCCCTGAGAAGGTCAGAGCAGGTAGACAGATGCCTGGGTTTCTGTGCAGGGAAGGATGACTCAGCCCATCATTGAGCTGTTCTCCATCACCGCTGCTTCGTCCATCTTGGCAACTGGGTTGGAGGAACACTGACAGCACTGCTTCCTGCTTTATTTAATTTTTGCTAGCAGTTGCCCCTCTGTTCATTCAGACTTTATGGGAGTATGTTTTTTCTAGCCGGTGTTTTATCTGTGATTCATATATTTCCTGCCTCCTGTTTTATTTTGGGGCATAAAACTGTGGGCTTTTTAAAAGAAATGGGGTGGTTAATCTAATCCTCAGGACTCAGTTTGGAAAGTCATTCCGTTCAACATTCTCAGAAAGTGTTGCTTGAAAAGACTTTTATCTGATAATATCTTGTATCTATTTCCATTACTGCCTCTGAAAAAAAAAAATAATAAAAGCATTCAGGCTTTAATTCTCAAAGGCATTTGAGAAAATCTGGAGATATCACCACAAGATAAGCTGATCTTACCAGTCAGACACAGGGAGCAAAGCACTGCAGAGACTTAGAGACAGTCTTATCTGAAAAAGTACCAGGGGCCTCAGGGCCTACTGATTCCAAATTTTGCTGTTACTAGGTTATGCTTTTTCATCATCTCTTTGGTATTCTAATATTAAAGGAAGATTTAGCCTTGAATTATTTATTTATTGCATGTTTTATGCATATCTATCCATTCCTTGTGCCCGTGCAATAAAAATAATTGCCCTGGCATATAAATAGGGCAAGTGGCTCTGATGGAGTCTCCAAATACAGTTAACCTGTCAGGAAAGGCAATTTTCTTCTCCAATATTTGCAGTACAATTTGCAATACAATTACTTCTTGAAGTCTTGGGGGAAGAAAAAAAAAAAAAAAGAACCAAAAAAACAAACCCAACCAAAAACCAGAGAAACAAACAGCTCCTAAATGTCTGTATTCTTGTGCTTAGATGCACACCTGGCGCCTCCGCTCTTCATGCAGCCGGCGTGTCCTGCACCCTCTCTCTGCTTCTTCCGCCTCCCCTGGCTGTCCTCCAGTCCATGAAGTTTTCCTCCCAGTCTATGTCTCTGCTGGGCACTAGGTACACTCTTTGCCTGGCATGTTCAGAACATTTGCAGATTTGCTGTGCAACACACAACAAAGCAGCCCTAGCTGTATAGTCAACGCTAATCTTGCTGGAATTCACACATGCCACATAATCACTGCTAAATAAAGGCTAAAGCAAAGCAGATGTATCCGAAGAGTGTTGGAGCACCAGAGTGACAGATGCTCATTGCACCATTTACAAACATTAATTAACATTAATGTACTGTTCAGACATCAAATTAGCACACTCACTTGAGAGAGACGATGTTTTGGAGACTCCCAACCTCCAGAGCTCTTCAGTGGCAGTCCCTCTGGAGAGGAAGCCTTCTCTGTGGGGTGGGAGGGAGCCTGTATGGGGTCACAGGAGTGGCGAGGTCTGGGTGATCACTGGCTCTGCCCACCCTGCCCTTTGCCTCCTGCTCCCAATGCTGCACCACAACCCTCTCCACCCTCATCTCTTTCTCACAGCGCTGCTCAGTCAAGGCGCATGGGGAGTGATGGGCTCACCAAAGGATGCCTGGGCCATGGTGGGTTGGGAGCATGATGTCTTTCTCAAGGACAGGGAGAAAGTAGCTGTTCCCAGCGGTGCTCTGCGAAACATCTGCTGCCTGGCCAGGGGTGGGGGGAGGTTATTAGTAGGGAGACTTATTAGGATTTAAATAGCTATCAGTAGATAATGATTAGGCAGTTGGCAATCTGATTAGATGACACAAAGTCCAGCTATAGTTTTGAAGCAGGGAATAAATCCCCCATGCCCTTTTCAGCTGGAGAGACATCTGATCTCCTACAGCTCTCAGTCACTTTGGTGGAGGAGCAGAGAGGCGGCGTGGGAAGGGGCTGAGCAAGGGCAAATGCAGACCATCCCCAAGGGCTGCGAGATGTGACACGTAACCATGGAGTTATCCCTGTCGACACTCAGCTCGGCAAGAAAACTAACACAGGATTTGCAGAATTCAGGTCCGAGAGCATTAAGAAAAATAGTGGAGCAGATGGCCGTGGCACAGCCTGAGGGATGCACTGTCCTTTATTAATCTTTACTAACCCTCTAGAAATATGGTAATTTATTTTGCCACTGTTGCTGCCAATAACCCTCCGCACACACTGACCCACACGGGGACCATGAAGGAGTCCTCTTTGCCAACATACGTTTGTTTGTATTACTAGCTAAATTTATCCAGTTCCAATTAACTGTTCTCTTTAGCATTTTTCTCAGTGTAATTATCTCAACATGGGCAGGCCGTTGTTTTTCTAATAAGAATTTAATTTTGTTAGATATTATCAATTTAGGACATTTATTTTTTTTCTGGACCAGCAATGCATAACTTTGTTTTGTTTGGCTCAGTCGGAGACCAAAGTTTATTTGCTCGGTGGGAAAAAGGATACGGGAAAGAGCTGTTCTCTCCAAAAAAATGTAAAAATCTGGCTATGTGGGGGCCAGAATCTGGTTTCACTGAAGTATCAGCAAAGCCAGTAGCACTGTTTGCCTTTCACACAGGCACACATAAACTGAGATCCTGGCTCCTTAGACTTCAGCGCTTGGTCAGGGTTCAGCTAAAAGCTCTGGCCTGGCCTGAGTTCACTGAGGAAGAGGAGGAGTGTGCAAAACCACACTCAAGTTGGGGCTTTGTGAAGCACAACAGCCATAGAGCTCCCAAAAAAGAAAATGATTTTCCAAACTAGATAAATACTTATATGTAAATTGCGTCCTGCGAGAAGAAGAAGCTTCTGAAATAAAATGTCCTTGTCACCCACAAGAGTTTTCCATCAGTACAGTTAGGTGTCCTGAAGACACCGAAGTCTGAGCTGGCTGCTGGCGGGGGGGGAAGCCCCTGGGAACCCCCTGTCAGTCTCGGGTTAAGAGCAGAGTCCCTTGTGGTGGCAGGTAGTGTCCCCTCTTGCGTTTCTTTGGCTTCACTTTCTTCAGGACCTCACAAACAAACCATTCATGCTTTGGTGTTGAAGGCAGGGTTCAGCAGACATGTACAGGTACAGGGCCTGGATGGGCATGGTTGTTGCACCCTGATTTTGGGAGAGAGCTAATAGCAACCACGGCTTTCCCACCCTATTGTCTTCTCTTTTTTCTAAATTATTTAAGGGGGGTAAGGATGATTCAGTTATGATATTCAATAAATTTTCCTTGGCTTATTTTGGCCCCAGTGATGATAAAGCATATGGTATGTATATAAATTTATACATGCACACGACACCAAATGGTTTTAAATGTGGTCCACCCACAGAACCAGTCTGTTTGGTAAAGGTGGGTGTGTATTTGTCTGTCTGTGATTTCTAAGGAGCTTCTTGCAGGGTACTGTCTACATAGCCGTAGCTCAAACAAAATTGTATTGCAAACCAGGGTGATATCTTTAATTTTTTTTTCTACAGGCAAGGAATTACCTCATGCAGCTAAGTAATTGCATTTCTTTAATGCCCAGAAGGCAAGGAAAGAATGGCAGTGTGGTTACAGCATCACTGATCCCAAGGCAGGAGTTGTGGGCTCCAGGACTCTCTGGAAATGTGGCCCCGGCAGCTTTTCCACTGCCATGAGCTTGAGGAGGCACTTGGATGTCCAGGCTGAGGGGTGGCCAGATATGCTGGCTACTGTGTCACTCCTTGTTTCTCTTTAGCCACAGAAACTGGTGTATGCTAACATTATTGGCCCAGCTGGTTATTTAGAGTCTCGGCAGTTTGCTTTCAATCTTGACCGCAGATCCCAGTCACAAATGGAGTCTCATTGTGGTAGTGCTCTGATGAGTATGCAGACAGTCACTACCACAAATAGCCATCCTTGCCATAGACCACATCTAAATCATGGTGTTGTCAGATCGAGGTCACCAGCGTGTTGAAATGCAATGCTTTTTCTCAGTCTCAATCTTTCCTTTCTTGTCTGCAAGAGCCTAGAAGCTATACACTTGTAATAACTATGGGTGTCATCTCTTAAAAGTTGTTGTGCTTTTCAACAATCCTTTTTTTCTACTTTTTTTTTCCTGGAGGAAAGGCAGAGTATGATACAAGGAGCACGCATACATGTGTGTGCATCTATGTGCAGGATTTTTCATACAGGCAAAATGGCAACAACAAACACCCGTGATTTACAACACTTTTATTTCCATGAAAGCAGATTCAGCATTCAGTTGTAACTGAGGTTCATTTTCTGCCTATTTTCTCTTTGGCTTCACAGCTTCCCTCTTATCTGCCATCTCCTGTCTTCACATATACACAAGTTTGACATTAGGCAAGCTGTCCCTGATCCCGCTGCTGAGGAGTGTGATATTATGCCTTCTCTACCCAAAGTGCTGAAGGCTGTTGGGTATAAACGTGTTGCTGATATACAGGCATTTATATCTGCTTTCTGGTTTTTACGTGTAGCGCTGACTGTAAAGAGGAGCTGGGCAGCAGGCGAAGTGTCAGTCCTGTTGGGAAATGATAAAACGTTTTGCTTCTGCAGTGCGGGGACACTGTGTACGGGCTCCTCCATGTGACTGCCACAGCTCCTGCCGGTGATGCTCCTAGGAATACAGAGGGAATTCTCCCCCAGACTGGGGCACCGAGTCACTGAACCTTGAGTGCTTTTTAGAGCTTTCGCGGTCACAATCGAGATACACCTGCATCCCCTCAGAGATGCTGGGAGAATGTTTGTGATACAAGGTTTGCTTTTGGGAATCAATCCACTTGGCACTCATCGTCTCCCCTCCCCGCCCCCAACATCCATATCACTGGAACTTCCAATGGAAGACCAGGAAGCGTCTCATTGAAGTTCCTTGACACTTTCACAGAGCCACCAAGTGACACTGGGCAGGTCGCAAAGCCTTGGTAGCCAGACAGATCCACAGTGGCCATAAGTCATGGATTACTTCTTTTGAGCCCTCTGTAAAATGTTAGCGCTTGATTCATTCATGTGGAAAATGTCTGATGTGGGAAAGGAAAAGTATTGTAATAACCTTTACTTTATGGAGCTACTTGGATGATCTGCAGCTCCAGGAAGGGACTCTTGTATTTCCCCTGCAGCAAAGAATGTCATAACAGAGGCGTAGGAGAGGATGTGTTTCACATCATCTGCTCTGCTGTAGGTTAACGGGGAAGTTAACATTTTCAAGGAATTGCAGAAACACAGGTCTTGACTGGTAATAGTAAGAATTAACAGTTAATTAAGCTTGGACATCATATTAATCATGTATATGTATTACGTTTTATATCCATCCATCACAGTCTCATACCAGTATGTAATAGATATTCTTTATAAGAAGAGGAAAACAGCTTTAGCTTGAAAAAAGCAGAAATGTAGAATACAAAAATGTCTTTATTTCAGGTCTGGACTAAAACTATTGATAATCTTAAAGGTATAAATACTTTTTTTTTTCAGTGAATAAATAGCTACTTAAATGCCCAACCCATCACATACATCAAATCACCAGCTACTGCAAAAATTGGTGTGACTTCAGTGACTTCTGATAGCATACACAGATTTCTGTTATCTGACTCTCAGGACCATTGAATAGAAATCCCGCTGAGCTCTGGAAAAGTGGGCAATATGCTTCTCTGCCTCCCTCACCACTAGCAAAATTGTCACCCACACTCTGATTTTAGAACATTATCGCGGATAACGGTGTATGGCAGGAGGAACCCAGCTCTACTTTCTGAACACAAGGGAAGTCACAGTAGCAGCAGTTAGAAAAAAAAAAAATATATATATATAATCTTTTGACATGTAAGTAGAGGAAAATTGCTGCTGAATCACTGGGAGCAAAGAAATATGAGAGCTTAAGATGTCATTTTTACAGGCATAATTTTTACTCTAATGGCCTTTAATAGCATGTACAAGTAAGTGTAATGCTGTCAGCTGCAGCAGAGATAGAACTACAGAAATGTAATAACTCAAACTGCCTGGAAGAGTTGTTTTCCTGCTGTAGTTAATTAGCAGTGTATCATGGGTTTCCTTTTCTGTTTGTTTATTCAACTTGTGAAATGGTACCTGGTGTCCTGGCTGCTCTTTCCCATTTATTTATTGAATTTCTTCTTTTGCCCTTTCTGCAAATAAATTTACTCTCTTGTGACTTGCAGTAACTTGCCATCAGGCATGTCACAAGAATCCTTTGATGTCCAGCACTGGGTAGCACTTTCCAGTAGGTGTCTCTGAGGTAGCAAACAATTAAATATGCCAGATATATCTCCCATGCATTTAGAGTCAGAAGAGTCGTTGCACATAATGCCAAGGGAAGCACCATCTGTCCTGCTAAGCAGTCAAAAACATTGCCAAAAATACCTGTTTGAATTCAAAGGTCAGTTTGTTTCCTGGGGTAGGGAAATCTGGAGAGCAGGGGGAAATCCAAACACAGTAAGCTCTAGCAACACAGGACAAGGTTACACAAACACATTGTGGCTGTTATGAGGAGGGTAGTTATCCTAGGAACAAAGAAATATTTATTCTTATAATCTGAACTCATTAAGATATTGAAATCTGACCTCATGTTGGTCCTCATTGTCTTGTAGACTCAGAAAAACGTAGGTTGGGAAGGACCTCTGGAGGTTTCTGATCCAACCTTCCTCACAAAACGTGGCCCAACTCAAATCCATCTTTGTTTAATTAGATCACTCAGAGTCCTACAAAGTTACATTTTGCGTATCTTTGAGGGTGGGTGCCCTCACTTGTTCAATTCATGATCTAATGAAAGAAAGCTCCAGAACTAAGTAAACACCATTTCTGTACTTTACTCAGCTTCTGCTTCTCCCTCATGGGAGGGACGTGAGGGCTGCGTTGGTGGGGACAGGACTCAGACCCACTGACTGCTGTGGCTGTTAGCATGAGCTCCATGGGAGGAACATTTCACCCAGCGCTCGAAAAAACCAGTTACTGTCCAATATATACCATTTCCTTGAAAGTGAAACTTTTCTGAGGAACAGGCTGATTTTCATGCGCACAGGAAACCAGAAGAGAATGTAGAAATGATCAAATTGAAATAGTTGAATGCTTGCTTCAACATTTTTTCCCCTGTGACATTTTGAATCTTGTTTCAAAGAGACTTTTAAAATATTTTCTTTTGACACTTTGATATTATTTCAACCCTTTGTGTGGAATATATAATCTGACTTTATCAAAATAAAGCAATTCAGTTGACTCCGCGTGACTTTTAAAAAATTGTCTTAAGAAAATTCGGAAATTCTTAGGGTTTTTTGCCTGTTTAGCACAGAACTTTTAGTTTCCACTCCAGTCTTGATGAAATAAATTGTGCACGTCAAGGACATCCTCTAATACGTACACATAAACTGTCTGTGTGTGTGCATTCACACATGTCTTATTTCAAAGTGCTGCAGGCATCTCAGGTTAGTGGTTCGGCTTTAGTGTGTGTTTGCTAATTTGATGTCTCTAATTCGTGGTTCTACTGACCACATAAAATCAACTTTTATAGGCACTCAGTAGTGAGGCACTCTCTACGTACACGTTATGCCTTGATGTGAGGCTTGGCTCAAAAAAATCTTTGACAGAGGTCATTCATTCCTTTTATGAATGGTTTTTGAAACTCTGTCCACTTCTTCAATGCAGTGCTCATATCCTGTGGGGCACCATACTGTATAATTTCTGTGCTCCCAGAAGAACTGAGAATTTCTGGGTACCTCATCTGTCTCTGTCACAGCAATGGGGAATCCGTACTGCCCTGTCTCTACAACATGTGCTGAAATCCAGAATTCTAAAGATGGAAAAGATTTTATTGGGAACCTGAAGCAGTCTGTCAGGTCAGGACCACCCCGAATCTGCACCGGGATGGCATGGTTGCTAATCTGCTTTGCTTATGAGCATATATTAATTTCTGAGCAAAGAAATTTCCGGGTTTAGATTTGATAAACCTTCCTGATGTAGACATCTGATAGCAGGTGGGTAGCGCAGGGACCAAACTGACAGAAAAGTTGATTTCCTATCTCTTTGAGAAGACATTGTCAGTCCACAGCCAGTTGTTTTTTGCAGGAATCTGTTGTACTGTGAGTATGTCAGATGGGTCAGGAGGAGAAAGGAGAGCACGGGGCATGTCCCCATGATGGTGAAAAGACTAGAAGCCCCATGCACAGACATTTGCTCTGCCCTTGTGGCAGAGGTTAAAGCCCTGCCAGGAAAGAAGCTGATTCCTGGGAGGTAGAAAGGGAGCTTGGTTATAGAAAAACACATTTCATTTTACTGACATTTTCACAGCTTTGAAACACTTTGTTAATTTGCAATAACAGCTTTTTCAGTCTTGTCAAAATAAATGTCCATTGCAGTTAGGAAATGCCCAACATTTACTCAGTTACAGCTAAATGGAAGGAAGGTGGACTCATTCGTCGTGGTAAGGAGAGTGCAGACACTTCTGTGAGTAAGTGCTGAGGGAGAGGACGGCTGAACATGAAGTCACTCCTTTGCTCTGCGACCTCAGACAAACCATAGCATTAATCTGTGCCTTGCTTTCCCTAGGTGGAAAACAGAAAATATGGTCTTTACCCTGCAAGGCCCTATGAAACCTTATTTAGTCATGCTGTGAAAATATCCTGAGCTCCTTGTGCGAGAAGCGGTCAATGGAAATAGTCTATAGACTCATTTTTTTCCTCTATTTTGAAAGGCAGGAAAAACAAGCTGGAGAAAATGCGTTACAGTTTTATTTTTAGAAGACCTGGAAGACTTTTAGAAGACCTGTCTCCTTTGATGATGGTTGTTCTCTCGCTTTTCTCCTTGCAGGTACTACGCTATCTGCTGCCAGCCTCTGGTTTACAGGAACAAGATGACTCCATTGCGCATTGCTGTAATGCTTGGAGGGTGCTGGGTAATCCCAACGTTTATTTCTTTCCTCCCTATCATGCAAGGCTGGAATAGCATTGGCATCATTGATCTGGTGAGTAGCTAAGAAGGTATCAGAGGTACTTGGTGCTGTCTATTCTTCTTTAAAAAGCAATATTCAAAGAGAAAAAAGGTAAGAAAGGCTGAAGGAGAAACTATTTGTTACCGCTGCAGAGGGGCTGCTGAATTTCTGGGAGAAGTTTTTAAGGGGGTTTGAAATTACTCTATCCTGGAAGGACTGTCACAAAGATGGTGGTGACTCTGGGAGAGGATTTTACCTGTCTCTACTAATCACTTCAGTGTGAAGTCCTTTGAAAACATGCCAAGCCCCATCTGTCTGCTGATAGGCAGCTTGGGAGTCCTTGGCCTCTGCAGCTCTCAGGGACTGCTGGCTGCTGCCACCTGAGCCTGAGAGTCCCTCCGTGCCATGCTAATAATGTTTGGAGGGCCAGGAAACCCAGATTTCCCCAGAAGGGATGATGCTTTGGGCCAGTCCCATCAATATCTCATGTCTTGGTGTGAGCCTTTAAGGGGAGGAGAAGGTGAAGTTCCCCCCTGCAAGTCATTTCAGCAGGAGTCAGTTTTCCCCACCGCAGTCTGGCTTCACTTGCAGGATCCTATCTACAGGGACAGAGAGGAGAGCTGCAAATCTGTTCTCCTTTCAGTGTGGAGATGCAGGAATTAAAAAATGGCAAACTGTGAAAACACCTTATCTAGAAGAGCTTGTTTAAAGACATGTGGTGTCTCCTATGCCAAGTCTCAGTCAATGAGATATGAGTACTTTTTGGCTCATGGAGAATAACAGGTGCCGGCTGCCAAGCCTCTAGACAAGGCGATAAAGCCAAAACTGCTTCCAGACGAGCACCTTTAGGACATGCAGCTGGTAGAAAAGGGAGGTGTATTTTGTTTAACAAACTGTGTCAGGTATCTGATATCTTCCACTGATTTATTGCCCCCACCTTTTCAGAAAAGACTTGACACCCAGCTTACTGTACTGGCTTTTCTTAACACCAGTGCAAGCCCTGCCCTTCCTTGTAACTTGCTGATGTTCACTGGGCAGATTTCAGTAGCTGTATGTTGAGAGGTAGCGCAGGGTTCAAACACCACCTACTGAAAGTGCTTTATACTTTACGTTAGAGGTAAACTCCCTGACATGCCCAGTTAAATAATTTTATTATAGTTTTAAATAGGAGACCTCTCTACTTCTCTACTTCCAATCTTGTTGGAATAAACACCAGAAATTACAGGCCTGATGGACTTGCAGCAGCACTGTTCTGTAGCAAGAACAGCCTCAGAGAAGTCCTGTCTGTCCCAGTCATGCCGCCTGCTCCCCAAACTCACATGCAAGACCAGATCTCAGCCTATGGACTCAACCTGCAAATTTCTCCAGCCCAGGCTGCTCTCCACAGCCCCTGTGCCTGCAAAGCTCAGTGTCACCCCAGCCTGGAGGTACCCACAGCTGCTGAGGCCACTGCAGCCCAGTCCCTTCCCTGTCCTTCCCCCGTGGAACTTGGTTTGGTGAAACTTGTGCATCCTTGGTGTAAAACCATGCCCTGATGAGTGGAGCAGTGAGCACTGCAACAAAGCACAGCACAAAGTGACCTTTTTTTTCCTCTCTGCATCTGGCCTGGGGTGTTAGGCTGATTGTCACTGCCCCATTGCAGCATGCTTTAAGATGCTGGAGCTGCAAGATGGGCTGGTTCAGCAGACGTGGGAAACAGCAGGGCTGGAGAGCCAATGGTGTGAGCAGAGGCAGGAGAGGCAGCAGTGAGTGAGGCAGATGGGAGAAGGGAGGGAGGAAGAGAATCAGAAAGCGGTGGTGGTACGTTCTGGCTAACAGACTGCTGGTACTGGAGAAGGCAGTGCTGAACTTCTTCCCTTCTTCTTTGTCCTCATCCTTCTTCTCCCTGCGCCAGATTCAGCAACGGCAGTTCAACAAGGCTTCCAACTCCACCTACTGCATATTCATGGTCAACAAGCCATACGCCATTACCTGCTCCGTGGTGGCCTTCTACATCCCCTTCCTCCTGATGGTGCTGGCCTACTACCGCATCTACGTTACGGCCAGGGAGCATGCCCGCCAGATCCAGGTGCTGCAGCGTGCAGGGGCCCCCACCGATGGCCGGCAGCACCACCCGGACCAGCACAGCACGCACCGCATGAAGACTGAGACCAAAGCTGCCAAGACCTTGTGCATCATCATGGGGTGCTTCTGCCTGTGCTGGGCCCCCTTCTTTGTCACAAACATAGTGGACCCTTTCATAAACTACACGGTGCCAGGGAAGCTGTGGACGGCTTTCCTGTGGCTGGGCTACATCAATTCAGGGTTGAACCCTTTCCTCTACGCCTTCCTGAACAAGTCCTTCAGACGTGCCTTCCTCATCATCCTGTGCTGTGGTGATGAGCGATACCGAAGGCCTTCCATCTTGGGGCAGACGGTTCCCTGTTCCACCACCACAATAAATGGATCGACTCATGTACTAAGGTGAGTGTTTCTCAGATGCTGCAAAATGCCTGGAGTCACTAGAAAGAGTACCTGTGTAGAGTTTTTGCAAAGTATTGGTTTCGAGTTGCATTGGAAATGTGTAATCAGTTAACTGTTTCAAAAGGTGGGGAGTGGACAAGAGAAGCACTCAGAAATCCCTAAGGTGCTCAGACAACCCAGTCTGTAGATAGCAGATAAGTGTTGGCACATGTGGTTTCTCCAGAGATGCGTTCAGGAAAGAGTTGGGAGAAAGCCGAAGTCATGTATGTATTTTGGCAAGTCCTGCTTTTTGGTCTGAGGGTAATAACTTGACCCCGTGGGAAGCACCTTGGGGGAGGCTGCCTACTCCATCTTCTCTAGTAAAGAGATCATGGGTCCCATTGCCTCTTCTCAGGTTCTGCCTTTGTAGCCCCACCAGCCACTGCTGCATCGTCTGAAGGGCAAAGGATGCGCTTCCCCAAAAACTCTGACCCTGCTGGGGCACTTCAGAGGCTCTTTAGGAGGAGGGGTGCTTGCCATTTTGGTTTAGCAGCTCAGAACATGGTGGGATGTCTCCCTTGTACTTTAGTCCAGTCAAAGCCTGTCCCTGTGCAAGGCAGCAGCAGCCATCTCCGTGGGAGCCCCAGAGCTAAGCGTGCCTCACGTGGCTGCAGGACACAGTCCTGGTTGTTGGCAGCTTGGGGTTCCAGTGAATTTGGACTCCACACCTCATTCTTTGCTGAGTACTACAATGTGTTCTTTGCAAGAGGATAGCATGTGGGCTGTGCTCTGCCAGGGTACAGAGGGGTTTAGAGGCCTCCGTGGTACGAGACAACCTCTGCTGTCTTCTCCTCACCGAGAGGAGAGGTGGGAGGCAGAGCATGGGAGGAAGGGAGGGAAGAACAGTTATCTGCTGTAATATCATAACAAACTGCAATCTCTGAAAAAAACCCCATAGGTGTTTCTATGTAACTGTCTGGAGGAGATTTGGTTCTTTTGGTCTATGGCCCTTCACACACAGATGAGGACTCAGTAACCAAATTTGTGTTCAGAGCTGAACCTGTCTGGAGACTAAATCAGACATTGAGCACTTCCCAGCTGAGTCTGATCTGCTGGTTTTCACCAAGCTCTCTTCTGCAATGATCTCTGAAGTTTTGGAAAGAGTCCTGAGCCGTATAACGGATGGGAGATGGGGCAGGGCTTGTCACAGCCTTGAGACAGACCTCTCAAGCTTTCTAGGTCATGAAGGACTTCACAGCCTATTTATCTTTTGCTGATTAAAAACTGTTCAGGGGCTGCAGTCCCAGAGCCCTCTGTCTGTGATGGATGTGTGGCACTGTGCCATGCTCAGCCTGTATTTCTGTCGGAGCCACGCTCCTGGGGACAAGCCAGATGCTCCTCTGCTGCAGTTTGGAGGACTGAGAGAGCAGCCCTTGCTGGATGCAGGACGGCATCCTGCAGTGAGTGACCTGGTACCTCTGCTGTGGAGCTGCAGGGGCGAACGCTGGAAATGTTCCCGTACAGGGAGGGAGGGCTCACTCCAGTCCCTGTTGAACCCGGGCAGTTCCGTGCTCTCACGATTGTACCCAGTGGGTGCGGGGAACAGCCTGGTGGCCTAAACACAAAGCATGAGTGGTGTCCATTTTGGGTGGTAAGCAGAGTGACAAGATGCTTTTTGTTAAGTGTACAAGGCAGAGAGGTGACAGCGTCTCTTCAGTGTGTGTTGGAGATGTAGAGGACAGGGATAACATCAGCCCAGAAGGTGAATTGCTTCCGTCTGTTCTGACGTTTGACCTCCAAGTGTTGCAGCTGGCAATGCTGGTGCCTTCTCATGTCTCCGCATTGTCTTGCTGCGTTGTCACTAAGTTATCTCTCTGTGAGACCTCATGGTCCTGCTGTGCCCTGTGGGACTGACAGGCTCTGGCCAACACTGCCCTTGGGACGCTGGATGGTGGAGACGGGCTCCTGAGCTTCAGGAGGGCTGAGCTGCTGGCAGTTTCCTTCTTTCCCTGCACTGACAAACTCCTAATTTTGAGTCTCTTTTTAAAGATATGGATGTCCCCACAGTGGCCAAAGCAAAAGGGCTGGCCATGGCCTTGCCAGCGCCAGCTAGTTGGGGAGGCTCTGGTGGGCTGCAGTAAATGGTGGATCCCACCATGGAGCTTAGATAGACTTTTCTTATTTCCAGTGTCTCCCTCCCACTTGTACCACATAGAAGTTATCCATGGAAATGTATAACAACGCTGTCAGTCTTGGTGTGACAACCATTGCAAAAGGCCCTGTAAGAACCAAACCTGCACAGGGCATCTTGTCCACTTCTAGCTTTTATAAGTACTGGTATGGGTAGCGCCTGTCGCCTCTCTTCAACATGCTACATGCGTAAGTCAGGTTATCTGCTCTGGCAGGGGGATTGGACTCGATGATCTTTCAAGGTCCCTTCCAATCCCTGATATTCTGTGTCTGTCTCCTGCCTTTCTGTATCACTCCAGCTCTGCAGAAGGCACTCGCTTCCCACTGCCGCGTCCCCGCCTCCCCCTGCGCGCGGGAGGGATGCAGCTCTGCACATCAGCACTTCACACAGCAATTATTTTCTGTTTTCCTCAGTTTTGTAAGTGATGAGAAAAGCGTGACTTCTTTTCCTGGTGCAGATTATGCACAAATGATGATAGAGTTGTGAGGATTAAAGCAAAACCAACTAATTTTAGTCTTTGGGTCGCTTGAGGAATTTTTATTTCTTCAATGCTTCTCTATTAAATGCAAAAAAAGGTTGAACCCAGCATGGATGGAAGAGAAATTTAGTGAGATGGGTTCTCCCAAGTTAAAGTGTGCATTTGGAAATACAAGGGGTTTGTGCCCAGCAGCTGAAATATTGAGACCTTCCTGTATGGGCTGGGTTCACACCAACCCAACTGAGAAGCTGCGTCGGGTCCTGGTTCACACATTTCTTTTCCAACCTCAGAGTTGTTTCTTCCTGACCGAGAGCTTCTGCAAATGGGGAAGTTGTGCAAGTGGGATTTTACAGCTGCTTTTTGTATCCTGGCAGGGAGAGCGGTGAAGAGAAGGCCAGACCTTGTGCTGAATTTACAGCAGAATTCCTCCCTCAAAACCGCAGAGATCTGCAGTTTTGTATTAAGCTGACATGAGTCATTTAGCCTCAGAGGGAGTCAGGAGCAGTTGACAGTAAGACTGGATTTTCTAACTCCTCTGTACTTCCAATCTTGAGATGATCTGAACTTTCCTTCTTTGTCCTTGCTCACAATCATCTCACTGGTGTATTTGCAAGTGCAGAAAACGTGTTTGTTGCAGTTAAATCCAGGATCTTGCTCTTGGATGCATCTGACCTGTGACAATGCCTTGCAGGGAGGGAAGGCATTTCTTCTATTTTTTTTCTTCCGACAACTTCAGTGTCAAAATATTCTGACATTCCCATTTGGGGATTTTTCATGTTTATATTAGGAATGGGAAAAAAAGACGAAGGAAGAGCAGAGTGCGATAAAACACTAAAACACTGCAGTGAGAAGAGGCAGACGCCCTCACCACACGCAGGCTGAGAGACCATTTGGGAGACAGTTCTCATTCTTTCCTTTTTTTTTTTTTTTTTTTTCCCCTTTTAATTTATTTTTCAAGTGATCTGTGAAGATTGTGGTGCTCTGGGTGACCCAGGCAGGGAGAGATTTTTTACAGCGCACCTGGGGCCAGACACAACCACAGGGGCGATGGGGCAAGGGAGGGGAGACTGCACAGTGGCTCGGCTGCATACCCTTGATGTGAGGGTGACCACAGCTTGCCTAATCCCCTGGCAACCACCCCCCTTTATCCCTAAATTATGAACCAGAAGATGGGGAAAGGTTTTCCTGACACCCATTCCTTGGGTCAGGTAAGATGTGGTGCAAAACATGTTTTGAAGATCTAATGAACAGCCAGGAGACAGTTAGAGCTGGAATTATGTGTACGATGGGAAAGAGTGCTAGAATTAAATATTCAGCTTTGAAAGAAAATGTTGATTTGCCTGCTTTCCAAGGTTGTTTTCTGCAAGTGTTGAAACTGCCAGAAACCCTTTTTTTTAACCCCTGGATATTCACCTATTTCAATTGTGTGATGTGTATCATCAACAGCAAAATTCAGGCAGGATGCTTGCAAGTGGTGAATTGAAATCTGCAGGTGTGGCTACAATCTGAAATTCATGCCCTATTCATTTTTCAATGTCTGAGATTGCAACTTCCACGTCATATACAAAGGTTTGTTTCTCTGGTTGCAGCACAAATTGTGTAATTCATTATAAATATTTGCAATTCATAGTTCTAATAACCTATGGTTAGGAATATCATTCATTGGAAGGACTCGGGAATCATTCTGAATAATGAGTGGATAGGAGAATTTACAATGAGCTCTCAATGAACATACGGCAAAAATTAGTACAACAATTAACTGCAATAGATATGGGTTTCTGGATGGCTCTAGCATGTGTTCAGGAGTTCTGTGCACCATGAGACTGAAAGCAAAATGCCATAATCATCTGAAGAATGAGGTCTTCCCCTTTAAACATAGCGCTTGCATATCTTTTGTCATGCATAGATATTTATTCAACACAAAACAACAAACTCATGCCTTCATGAATCATTAAAGTCTCGTACTGCACAAGTGAATGGGAACCCAGATCAGCATTGCCTGAATTCTTGCATAAAACAAGTTCTGAAATTTTGCCACAGTGAAGAAGATGACTTTGGATAAAATATCACTGAGCAATGATCAGAGTAGACAAGGTCTGAAACGTCGGTCCAAGGCTTTGGTATATTCCCCATTTCCTCTCAGAAGTACACTGTTCAGCACAGTACAGTGTATTAGTCTCTTCAGGGAAAGCTATAGTGAGCGGTTTATGCACTCATTTTCCACCACAGAGAGATCTTCTCAGAAAGGGCTGATCCCAATTTTATTTCTCCAAAGTAAAACGCATTCTGATTTTCCTTTTAGAAGAGCCAAGAGAAACAAAGTGTGGGGAAAAAAGAGGTATGCCATTTAGGGGGGGGGGCTGGAATTTCATCATCCTCATAAATGCAAAATTAAATAAATATCCCAATCAGCCCACACTCATGTCAGCACTCTGAAGGTGCACAAATCGCTGGGAGAAGTGTGCAGTCCATCATTGCGTGCAGCCAGCACTCAACACCAGAGCACTGCTGTGGAGCCTTATTGCTCCCTGTAGGGAACAAGAGTAATTGTGCCAGTAAATCTCCTGAACAGCAGCGAGCGCCCGTGCTTCCCTGCTGCTGCTGGAACAGGCAAAGCAGCAACCCAGTACTCCAGTTGTTAGAAGTTTGGCAACTCCACAGCTTACACATCTGTTGGAATAGAAATAAATCCATCCTGGTTGTAGGGAAGAGAGGGTCAGAGTCACTGTGGAGTGAAGGAAGAAGTGATGTGTGTGCGTGGTGCTTCCCCAGCAGGAGTGCACAGGGGTGGTCCTGCCCTGCGACTCAGTCCCCTACACATCCCTCCCATGGAGCTGCCCCAAAGCTGAGTTGGAAGCTCCTCCTGGCACATCCACACTGTGAAATGCCTACTGTAATTTGAGGGGAGACCTGTAGTGGTACCATCAGTGTCCACACAGTAAGGGTGCCCTGCGTACCCACAGAATTTGCACATGGGTTTAGCTTTGTGTTGCCACTTACACAGTTTTTAGAGACAAAGGTAGGAGCTCTTTCTCTCTCCTTTTCTTTTTCTGGCCACAAGTAGAGTAGACTTTGGGCTAGAGGCCACTGTGTGCAGGTGGGATGGATGGGCTGAGGGCATTGCATTACTTTATGCAGCCTTAAAATAGTGACTCAGTTGGAAGAGTCTTTCCGGCTCCGTTTACAAGGTAGCTTTTCACAAAGATGAGGGGCCATCCCGAAACCCTCCTGGCTTTGCAAGACTGCCAGCTCAGAGCCCCTTCTCCCCTTGCTCCCGAGGTCTCCCCAACATGGAGGACCCCATGCCTGAACAGCAGCCTATGTGCTGCCAGCAGCACATACCCATGAGGATGCCCCAGTGCCCACTGCTTTGGAAGCAAAGCAATTTGCATCTTTTCAAAGGTGATTATGAATGACCATGTCTTTTCAACAGCTTCAGTCTCTCAAGGTCATTAACTCCATCAGTGCTCAGTCACCTCCTCACAGGTCAAATCCTGGCTGGACAGGTGTCCCTGTGCCACCACGCACTTGTCCCCTTATGCACCATCCCCTTCTTTTGCAGAGTCACCCTCAGGGGAACGGGTGCATTCAGCAGCTGCTTCCGACCTCCTGGGCTGAGAAATGGGTTCATAAGGTGGGTTGAAGGGTGCTCTGGTTTCCCTGTGCCCCCAGGCATGGGTATGGGCTGAACCACACAGTAGGTTCAGTTCGGTGTGAGTCATTTCACTTGCATTCGTAGGGCATGGATGGAGCAGTGATCCTGTCCTGTGACAGTGGGATTCCGTGGGCCGCAGTTGTGGTTTGAGTCAGGAAACACAGGGGTTAGTTACTCAGAGCTGCTTCCTGATGGAACTGGCAGGTCTCTCTCAAGGATCTGGGCTTACAAGTAAACTATCTCCTCCTGTTCTGCCTCCTTCTGTTCCTCTTATCTCTTATCCTTCCTTAGGCACTAAGACAGCTGCAGAGACCGCAGAGCTTCCTGGGGCAGAGTAACACACTTGCTGCCAGGGGTCGGAAAGCCCTGGCGATCCCGCCGCTCCTCTTCCTCCTCCTCTGCAGCAGTGGGGTTTTCCTACCCCAGCCCGGCCGAGCCGACAGCCGAAAGCCAGGCCAGCGCAGCCTCCCTGTCCTCTGCTCCCCTGCCTCTTCTCCAGCCCTCCCGGGGCAGAGCCATCCCGTGGTGTTCACAAGCCGAAAGCTCTCTCAGCACGGGCACTTCATCGGCAAAGGTGCATTTAGCCTCAGACGGGGAGGACGCGTGCCGTCGTCACCGTGTTTTTCCCACGGGCCAGAGCAGTGGGCGCTGGCAGCGGTGTTTTGGAGAAAGGAGGGGACCGCAGCAGCGAGCGTGGAGGGGGACAGGTCAGCCATGGCCAGGACAATGTCTCAGCCCTCCCTCCTGAAGTCCATAAAAACCATTTCAGTAGCAGCAGAGAGGAGTCTGAGCCCAGCTCTGCGGCCGCTGCTGCTACACGATGCTAAATATTCGCCTCCCCTCTGTTTTCTCTCTTTCTCTCTGACATGTGTGTGGAAACGACTAATTGTGTAAACCAGAAGGAAGTTATTTCTGGAAAGGAGATGTTTACGGGCCCTGTTATCAGGGAGGTGTTACAGCCCTGCTCCGTTTGTGATGTTGGAAAGAGGACGGTGTGGGAGGGCTGCAGCAAGGGCCTGGAGTTCAGCTCCAGGCTGGGCAAGGAAGGGCTTCAGTGCTGCTTTAAACAAAAAACCAAAAACAAATGAAAGAAAATTAGGCATTTCAGTACATGCACAACTTTTCTTGGACAAACTTGCAGAAAGATCTGACCTGCAGCTGGCCCAGAGGCGAAAGATTAAGATTTGGGTTCAAACTCGGGGTCTCCTGACTACCCTCAGCTGCAAAGCCGGCTATTTGCATTCCTCACTCACTCTGCTGGGCTGCCTGGAGGCTCCACCAAATCAGTTGAAAGGGTAAAATCCAGTATTTATTGGTTCTTCCAGAGTTTCTGAAAGGGTTTTTTTTTGCTTTTGCTCTTAAGCAGAAGCAGGCAAGCAGCAGGTGGGCATCTGGGTGCACAAAACGCACGAACAGACTCCAGCAAGGGAACAAAAAGCTTCAATAACAAACATGCTATTTTAGCTTGGCTTGACCACATTTGAAATTGATCTGGAAGTGAATCTTTACTGTGACTCATTTTTTAAACACAAAGGATGCAGGTCTTTGATTTAAAATTGATTTTTTAATAATATATTTTAGCACTAACTACAACATGAATACCTTTCTAAAAGGTTTTTTTTCCCCCTTATACCAACTGAATAAATAATCTGTGATTTTTTTTCTTATCACTAAAGTGTTGCTTGGAAAAGTATTTCAGTGACAGATATACTGCTGCCCAAGGCTATACAGTTATTTAGAGTAAAATCAGGCCATTAGGGTTAACATTTCTGACTGGCAGGAACTGCCTGGGAATTTTAATGATCCTGCAAGATGGATCAGAGCTTTGACATACGTTACCATCTTCTTCACTACAAGGTTGTTAGCCCCAAGACAGCTCATTCAAACTTGGTCTGCTCTTTCCTTCATTCCCTCATTGCTCGCTGTTTCGCACTGGATTTCCATAGGTCATTTCGGAGGTGCAATGTAAGCAGTGTATATTTTGCTGTGCTTATGAGACTTGGAGCAATTACAGGCTGCTGAGCTTTAGGAAGCGTGTTGTAATTTCTCCAGCAGGCACCTTATTAATGGGACCAATAGGCAAGAACTTCACCCCTTTGCGAATGTGCTGATAAAGTACATTCCCACTAAGCTCTTTTTAGGAAGTTTCTGGGCAAAGGGTTGAGAAACAGAACAAATGATGACATTTCCATGACATCTCCATCCCGTGCAAACTTTGCCTTTTTATGCAATTCCTCTTTTTGACAGGAGTTTAGTGGAAATTCCCCATTGAGAGGCACAAATAATTTTTGTTTTCAGAGAAGCTGATGAATTACTGCTAGGGTGCAGCTAATACCTTTGTGTATGTTTGAGCTGGGATTTTGATTTTTGCCCTTGATGGATTTTTTTTTTTTTTTTTTTGCTTCATCAGAGCAAACATTATGTTGGCATGCAAACTATCGTGCTCCTGTGATTAAATTTCTGTGATTAGCAGGCCTGTGGGCAGCCACCCTCAGCTGACTGTACCCTGCAGGGGCATTATCATATTGCTCTGTGGTGGCTGGAGGACCTGAAGGAACATCCTCTTCTGCACCTGGGAGGGCTCTGTTCTTAGGCACAGTACTTAGCAAGAGGCACAAGAGAAGCCAGTGAATTTTTTTATTTAATAGACATAAATCAGTTGGTGGATTTGACTTTAAATTTCAGTAGCATCATTTTCATCAGCTGCAGGTGCCTGGATAAGTCCTGCTGGCATCCTGGGGTGCTGTCTGGCAGCCTTTTTCACCAGGCTTGTGCATTTTCCCCGTTACAAGTCTGCAAGCAGAGCATTAGGCATGGCCGAAAGTGCAGCCCATCCAGCATGAGCACTGCTGGAAGAGTATCAAGCGGGGGGTCTTGTGGGTCACTCTAGAGGCTGCTCTTTCCACCTGGTGCAGAGCCATGACAAGGAGGGAAACCTCCTGAGACCTCTTCATCCCAAGGCATGAAATATATCCAGAGTAATTCTTTCATTTTGTCACAGCCCAAGGGCTGACCCCTCTGGGCAGTACAACCAGAGATTACTCAAAGATCTGATTTCCGCTCCCGTAGTTTCAATTCAAGTATCAGTTCCCAATGGCACCATGTGGTGCCATTGTCACGTGATGGCCACATGAGTGGTTCCACTCACACAACTCCATACCACCAGCTGGCTCATTTTGGACAGTAAAATGGTGGCTGAGAGGGGATCTGATTGCTCTCTGTAAATACATTGGGAGGGGAGGAGGGGGATAAAGACTGGGAAGGGAGAAGTTTGATGGGATGAGTTTAAAAAACTCATGAGAAGGGCTGAGTTTACAAAAGTCATTTCATCACATGTTACGACTTGGTAGCAGGAAACTGCCTCAGGACCCCACAAAGCCCCACTTTTGCCTTAATTCTGACCATTGTGGATACCAGAAGCAGAGCTGAACTGCTTCAGGTCTAGTCAATACCTGACCACACTGCCTACGTGAAGTGCAGCTTTCTCCCCCATCCTGCTGATTTTGAATCCATCAGGGATCATCAAGAGAGACAGAAATTGTCCCTGTTTCCCAAAAGACCTCACGGGCTGGTTTCTTGTTCCTTCTACCTCACCGTTCCCCTCTGGGCAGTGGCTGCAGTGCAGGGTCACCTGCTGGATGGCAAGTGGGCTTTTCAAGATCATAACCCTGTGGATCAGCAGCTTGATCGCCTCAGGTTGCCTTTGTCTCATTCCCAAGATCCAGGTTTGGCACAAATTTGTGCCCACAGATAAATAGGAAGGATGTGGTTCTTTAGTGATAGTGTTCAGACTGTTTGATCTAGAACATGGTATAAAAAATCTGAAAAAGATAGAGTAATGTCTGTACCACTGGTAAATAGGAAATTATGAAAAGTAGCTCTCAATTCTCCAAACTCATTTTATTTTAGGAGGCTGCAATTTGCAAGAAGTGTGACACATTTGACTTGGTACCCTCATCAGCGTGGCAAGTATTAAGTAGATCACCCCCATAGTTTGTAAGTCATCGTAATAATTACCATCTTCTAGTCAGGATTCTTAAGGAACGGGTCTTGGCCATAAACTGTTTATTTTTAATCTCCTCTCTGGAGAAAAAAACAAATAATTGCTGATGACATTTGCAGATAGCACAAGATTGGAGGTCTAACAGTAATGAGAGCAAGCAGCACAGGGCTACTCTGTGCTCTGAATTACTTGGTTAACTGAGCACGGGGAAAATGTTTCCTCAGAGTTACAGAAACATGGTCTTTATGGCTTGTACCCCTTGGCACGCTGAGCAGAGACCACAGGCTGAGCTGATAAACAGCCAGTGTGAAACAGCCTTCCATGCTGACCGTCAGCTCCCACTTGATACTGTGCCTGGAGGGGGAAGGTGGCTGTTCCCGTGAACACGGAGCCAGGGCTGCCCACCTACCCAGCCCAGCTGAGGGTACCATGCTCCACAGGGAAGCTGGAAGAAATTAAGTGTGATTAAAAGTTTCAAAAAGAGTCTGTAACCAAATAGTGCTGGCACTTACCATAGTAGAGTGATCAGTGTCCGGGTACAGAAGTCCAGTGCACATGTGTAGCACGGCAAAGACCTGGAACTTGCTTAGAAACACTGTGTTCATGTTTAACATCTTGAAAATTGTAAGCTATGACCTGGATTGTTCTATGCAGTTTTCTACCACTAGAAATTTAAGATTGAAAGTTGGCTTGCTTTGTAATGAACTCTCCAGTTCTAGAACAGGTATTGAAGACAAAGCACGGGTGAGTTCAGGGAAGACCTGCAGCCTTTTTCTCAGGACATACCGGGTGATGAGAAGGGTCTCTGCTGGTTGAATGACCTGGTGTCCAGGGTGGGGATGTCCTCAGCCCCTTTGCTTCCAATCCATTGCTTTGTTGTACTAGCACTGAGGGCACCCAGTCAGGAGCAAGCTCACTGTTTTGCTGGGTGCTACACAATTTCAGAGGAGAAAGGCAGCCCAAACCCCCAGCAGCCGTGCCCAGGATAAGCATGGGGACAGGCGGTGGCAGCTGGGGAGCAGAGGGACACTGTGTGGTGCTGAGCTGGCAGGCTGGACCACGGCTCAGCCCATCAGCTCTCAGCAACATGTAGCTTTGTAGGGAGAAGGAGTGTTTTATTGCAGCCCACTGGGGATGATGTGTGCAAGAAAGGAGAAAACTTCCACCTCTGTCCCTGAGGGCAGCACGAGTGCACTGGTTTGCATTCGGGTCAGCACAAGGGCTCTCAGTGACCTCAAAACAACCTCTGTTACTTCTCTAAATACATTTATTTTGTGCCTTTGCTCTTATTTCAATATACAGAGATGGCTTATCTCATTCTGCCATTTAAAGCTAGACAGGACAAAGTAGTTAAAAATAGTACAGGGGGTCAATCTTCTACCAGGGAGAAGACTCAGACTGAGGAATTAGTATATAACACTTATTAGTTCTTCCCTTTTGCTAATGTTGTTAATCTTAGTCAAGAGATAATTTGATTTTCACTGAAATTTCATTAGCTGCAAACCTGAAACCGTATTCTGTAAAAATATAGGAGAGCATTAGACTCAATAACAACAAAAAAAAAGAGTTTCATAGTTTCATAATTTCTTGGAAGAGCTTTCTTGTAATTTTTTATGAAGCTTTGCCAATATTTACAATCAAACTTATGTTCCAACTTCCCTGGCATGATTTTACAACTTGGCATCAGTCTTCTCTACATTAACAGCCTTCTAGTGTTAACTGTAACCCCTTCTAACATTCACGAATACTGTGGCAGGGAGTAGTGAGGGATCATCATCAGGACACAGGGAGCTGTAAATATCAGGAGGTACACGACAGTTCAAACAGGAGATACGGGCTGTGAGATGTGCAGGGTGAGGTTATACTCTCTGCTACACAGAATGCAGAGAAGCCCTCAGGTCTGGGAATTTAGAGTTCCACAACAGCAGAAGTTACCACCATAAAACCAGAGAGTTGCACACATGGCAGAGGGCTTGGCTATTTGTTGTGCTGTGCAGAATGAACCAACCTGCAAACTAGAAGATGGGACATCATCCTCTGCACAACTGTCTTGTCCCTTCTTTCCCCTCTCCTTTACCTGAAGAAAAACATGCATTTCTATGTCTCCTGACTTCTCCAAGTAGGTGAATGCCCAGGACACCCTGTGGTACATCATGCTCCTCCAGGCAAACTGATGTGGTGCCCACAGAGGCTGATTCCACCCCGGGAAAGAGCATTTGCAATAGCCAGGACATACATTCAGCATGGCATCACACGTGGGGATGTGTGGAGGGCAAAGCAGGCACAGGCACAGCCGGGCTGGTGGGAAGCTGCAGTAAGGGCTTCTTCCCTTCCCATCAATGCCAGCCACCTGTGCCCACCTTGTACTGATGCTCCCATCACCGAGCCCCAGACCACTCGGCTTTCTCAGCTCTCCTCCAGCTACTTTCTTCTCACTGTTGAAGTGCAAGGGTTACAGAGGAAAAGCGGGGAGAAAGGGTTAGGGAGGCAAAGGGCAGTGCTAGAGCCCAGCTGATTGCTTCAGCCAAGGAAAAATGCACACGCTCTTGCAGCTGTGCGTAAACGGGAGCTGGTGCCAGCGGAGGTTTTGGCCCCTTTTACTTAACAGTGACACAGACACATCTCCAGGCTTTTTCTGTCATTCTGTAACGTCACCCCGAGCAGAAGGGAGAGAGAGCTGCCGAGAGCTGCTGGGCTGTTGGGCAGAACCTTGCCTTTGGGCTCCCGCTGCACAAACACCCCTGGGCCAGCATCACCACCATGGTGGGTACCAGCTGCTCCCCACATCACTTAAAATGGAAACGTCAGGAAAAAAGAATCCCAAAGGCCAAGAGCTGCAAAAGAGGAAGAGAGACTCTAGCAGAGTCTGGAAAATAAACAGCAGGATTTGCACCATTAGTTGAAGGCAGAAAAGCTGTGTGGGGGTGGGAAATTATGGCGGGACATGGTAGTCAGGAGCCTCCCCGAAGTTGTGCTCACTGTCTCAGATACAGCCCCTGCTCTGTCCCTGCTGGGTTTTGGAAAGGCCAAGTATGTCTGCACTTATTGAAGCACCCACCAGCATATTACCACATATGCTGCATCTCCAGCCTGTGTGGGGGCGGGCTTATTTTTTATTGTGGGTGTTTTCTAAAGTTATTGCTGAAGCCTTTCTTTGTATTTGTAAATGCAATAGGCTCTTTATTGTGGTTGGGTTGTCCCCAGGGTAGGAAGTCGAGACACTAATTTCTTTTCTCTCAGCTGTCATCTGTGAAGTCTGAGGTAAGGTTCTTCCTCCCACCCCTTCCCTGCTTTTTCTTTCCTAGGGATCTGAGCTGAATTTAAAAGCTGAACAGTTTTAAGATTTTTTTTTAATTATTATATTTTGCTTTTGGCCCTTCAAAATTCTTCTGCAAAAAACGTTATACTGTAGAAAAGGGGCATGGGGTGATTGTGGCTCCCCTCCCCTGCCCAGCATCACACCGGATGAAGCATCTGTGCCCATCGCCCCATCCCTGCTCCTTGCCAGCTGTGCACCAGTCCCACCACCAGCCAAGCCCCACCAAGGCAAACTATGTGTCCCAGTACAAACCAGATCTTATGAGGACTCTTGCCCTTGGGTAAGCTGATGCTGGTGTCTGTGCTGCACCATGTGTCAGAGGAGACTGGTACCTTCCTTCACCCAAAAGCCACTTGGCTTGCCAATAATCGGGACACTGCTGAAGCCCAGTACACAGCTCAGAAAATGCTTCACCAGAGGAAACTGAGAACTTTTGATAAGAGAAAAGCTTCTTGTAATTGAACTGAGTGAAATCAAGATATTTATCTTATTTCCTACGGAGGAAAGAAGGGATTAAGGGTTGAAAATACCACAGTTTCCTTCAATTTTAGTTAGGTAATCTCTTTCAATATGTCTGCATATTGGAAAAAGAGATTAGAGCCCAGATAAACCCCTTTTTGTTTGGCCTAATACAAGATTCAAGATCAGAACTTCTCTTCTGCATCAGTTTGTTTCTGGTAGGGAAGCCAAGGCACTGAAAGGGACCTTGAGCTTGGAAGTGACTGAAATATCAACTCTTTTTGTCTATTTTTAATTGCATGACTTGTGCTTTAAGTAATGGAGGCAATTGATGTATTCTGGTGGGGCAGGATCCCAGTTAAGGCTTTCTTTCTGGTCTGAGATTTACTTCTGCTGCTCATTGCCCTGGTTTCTATCTCCTTAGGGAATGCCTAAACCTTGGTTCAGTAGCTCCCCATTTGCAGTGTGACACTCATAATTTGGAGGTTTCTGGGAGAGCCCTTTCTGCACAAAAACTGGGGATATTGTAGTCCATGGGTGATGCAGGGGAGCTGGGCTCAGTCCTAACTCTAGGAGCTGCCTACCCACACCATCCTACCCAGTCCTTCTATATGTCACCAGCAAAGCCGACATAACCAAATCTCTGGCTCAGCCCTGTTACTCTGTGCATCACCACTTTTAATCTGTTTATTATTTCTGAAAAACTGAAAGTAACTTGCTTTGTAGAAGTTTGTGGGGAATCCAGCTGATGGTAGCCCCTCCAGTGCTGTTGGAGGACAGTGCTGGAAGGAAGGGTGCCGTTAGGAAAAGCAGAAGAGGGGAAGAAGCCACAGGGATGGGTAGTCCTGCTGCAGGTCAACATTTCTTCTCTTTTCAATTATTATTGGGTTTCACTTCACTGTCTCTCTGATTCAAATTGAAACTTTAAGTAACTTACATTAATTGTTGTCTTTTCCAATTAAACCTCTGTGGTCTTTAACACACGTGACTGTTTCTGATTTCTCTCTGCTTTGCACAGCCAGTTTGCATAATGAACAGTGTGTCTCCAGCATTTTGCAATTGCTGGCCTGGAACAGGAACACTATTTCCACACAGAGCCCTGGAGAGCTCTGACAGCTCTCCCAAGGGCTTCAAAAACGCCTCCCTTGCTGCAAAGCCCCAGCACCTACTGCTGTTCTCCCATCTGCTTCCCTCCTGTCCAGCATCTGCAGCTTTCCTTGCAGTTTCTTTTCCTCTCTCCTGCACAAGGTAGTGCAAGGAGACAGCAAGGGAGCGCAGACAAAAATAGGAAAGTCATCTTTCCATCTGGTGGGACTCACTCAGTAAAGATGGGCTCGATTTCCATACATTTATTTTTTCATCCTTCTAGGTCTCCTGACAGTAAAAGCAAGCAGCTCCTGTTCTACACAAAGAGATTTGAATGGTAATTTTAATTGGTTTGGAGACCTTGATGAAAAAGCAGGACATTATCTGTTGGGAAAAGCTCTAATCTGATTTTACCTGAGTCCTTACCAATATGGAGCACCATTATTGGACCACCTAATGTAATCCCAGCTCTGCTTCCTGAATCAATGATGCTAGATATTTATTGAGGTTTATACACCTAAAGCGGACAGCTTCCCCTGAAAAAATGAATTCACTCCCATGTAATGATATTTAGCTGAGCTTCTTAACAGCAATAGGTCCTGTATTGGGAATACAGGCCAGGCTGAATAGCTGGTGCTGGGAATGTCACGATGAGGTGGACCAAGGTGTGTACAGATTTTCTGCCTTCCAGCTGCAATTAGGAGTCTGTTGCTCAGAGAGGAGAACTTCTGGACACATCACTGTGCTCCCTGTGGCTGGACAGTTTGACATCTCCTCCTGTTATGTGGCAAGGCACAGATCTATTGAAAAAATATCACTTAAATAACTGAACGTAACTTAAACAATTGCATTTAGGTAAACACGTGCATCCCTTACAATATATACCAACATAGCAAATCTGATTTCAAGTCCTTTGGGACTCTCCCCATTTATTCCAGAGGGCCAAAATAGAGTTTAAAACTAATTTCAGTGCCTGATTAAATTCTATTGCGGATAGCAATTTACTATCCACCTACTTCCCTTCTGTTTCAGCTGCCTAACTCCCAACCAAAACCTTTGCACGGCTGTACTGAATGTGTTGGGCTGTTTCCCTCCTCTCCACAGATTCATATGTTTTATCAAAGTGGTTTTAGACAATGCATATCAGCATTTGCAAAGAGCTCCATGTGCCTTAGGGCTAGAAATGCTATATAAATCTAAGCCATTATTGTCATATTCTATTATTCATTGGGGCAGCAGACATCTCTCAAACTCAGGGCTAATTGTTTAAGTGCATTTTAATTTTAGGTTAACTCCTTTTTTCTTTTTTCTTTTTAAATAGCTCTCTTCCTTTCCGATTGCTGTAGTAGAATTTATTTAAGCATTATATGCACTACCTCTTTACTTGTAAACTCACACCATGGCAAAGCTTCCCTGTGGCTGTAGTTAAAACTGCTTCTAAAGCCTTAGGTGTATCTGTGGGAGAGAAGAGCCCTGTTATTCACAAGACATTTTGGCCAGGTCTCTGACATCTCCAGGAAGACATCAAGGACTTTCACAACATCTGCTGTGATTTGATTGCTTTTTACCAGTTTGCCACTTCTTGAAGCCTTAACCATTGCCTATATTTGCAATTGCTGGGTGGCAGCCTGCCTGGTTCACATGCTTCACCAACTCCAGGTACCTGCTTAGCCCTCTGTGAGCCTGTCTGCAGTGCTCATCCACCAGGGATTTCAGTTCTTAGTCAGTTGTCCACCTCAGTGCATCTTAAACTGCACATTTCAAACCAATAAATTGGCCATTTTGAGGATTTTGGTCTTATTTATTTGACATAGCAAAGAATATCTTTGTTGCTAACACCTGCTGCTTGGTATGCATTTGTATCTTGAATAGATGGCCTGACCTGTGAATTGATACAGATGTGGTTTTGTTTTGGTTTTGTCACCAGTAAAGATGCACTATTTTTTTACATATGCCTTTGGGAGTATATAATGTCTTGCAAATAATACGTCAAGCATTACATACAGCTGAGTAAAGCTATTCCTGCATTAGCTGATGATTTCCAGCCCTTACTTCTGCATTACTCTTTCTATTCCTTGACTATCACAGGTTACTTCAGCACTACTATCATTCATCACAGAAGACAGCGTTTTTAAAAATCAGATACCTACATTTAGGAGGCAGTTTTGGAACTCACCTTCGTTGTTGCTGCTCTGTTTTGCTTTATAGTTGCATCTTCATCAATGAGATTTATACTCGGCACATGATTCCTTCATTGATCACAATACTATCAAGTGGGGATTTTTCTGGGTTCTCCCTTTGACCCTGTAGCTTCATTTAATTCTGATTAAGTTACATCATTTCTCTAGCTTAAAGAGCTCATTGAACCACACGTTGCATTTCCTTTACTGGTGAAAAAGCGTAGCCCTCTCCTTTGAGATCTGTAAGCTCCTCAGCATCTGATGTCTTTTTCTTGCAGGCATAAACCTGGATGTATTTTCTTGCTACTCATACCAAACCATCTGAAATCCTATAATCTGAAGCCTAGTTTCACTATGAGCCTTCATATTTCGCAGGCGTTGTAATCAGAAGAGTAATCATATCTTAACATGCAAGATTAGTGACTCCTGGCTGGGGAAACCTGTGACTGACACATCAGAGTCCCAAGTCTATTTTCAAATTTTCAGAGACAAAGCAAATCCTCTGTATGGAATGCTTTAATGATTTCTAATTAGGTAGGGTTTTTTTCCGTTTCTTCTTTAAAAAGAAACCTTTAATTTCTCCTGTTATGCCCAGTGAATTTCTTTAGTAAGAATTCCTCTCTTGAAGGAGAGAAATATCCTTGGCAACTTATACCCAAAATCTGCATAAGTAGTTAGTACAAAGCAGGTTACCACCCTCTGTTTTAGAAATTCACATTTGAATTTAACCTATAAACACTACTTCAAATTCACAACCTGTAAACTTCCCAAGAGGTCACAGAAACACAGAAAATGTTACTAGCACACTCCACATGAAGTGTAATTAATTTCACTGGGAGATGCCAGAAGAAGGAAAGGTTAGCTGTAACCTCTGTACAGCTCGAGTGAACTTGTCTAGTACTGCCTGCTCTTTTGTATGAATTTAACTTCTTATGGACCAGAAGCAACAGGTGAGCAGGAACAGCATAACAGACCCAAGCATGAAGGGTATTTGCAGGCTAATACAAGGTGCTGATCTACATTAAAATCTCTGAGAATTCCTGAGCAATGACGGGTGGTTGTAACTGTGCCCTGGCAGGAGCCGGCTGCAGGGTTCCAGACCACCAGCAAAGAAGATTGAGGGTGGACTGATTTGTTTGGATTAGAAGGAATAGCATCTTCTGGATGCTTAAGAGGTCTCTGCTGGTATCCCTGATGTCAGTGGTAACCAATAAATCCACTGTAGGACTCAGCCACCACTGTCTGTGGAGAAATGTGCATTATTATTTTTCTTTTTGAGAGAGAGCATTCTAAGGGAGTGATAACATGTAAACATTTGGTCATAAAAAGGCAGGCGACTTCCTCCACAGATGTCATATACTTGGATCTAAGTGAGCTTCAGCATTTTCTACACAAAAAGTTTCTAAATTAACTCTCAAGCACAGAGGCATTCTGACCCCAGAGGAGAAATGGCACAGGCACTGTCAGATGCAGAGCTGGCTGAAATGCCCTCATCTCATACTTTCACTGCAGAAAGTGTGGGGATTTTTGAGACCTCTCCAACAGTTTTCCCTTCTTCCTGCATAATGAAAGTTTATCCTATTTACAGAGTGAGTAGTTAACCACCAGACAGACTCACTAATATTATCATCAGGGGAGGAAGACGTGTTTGCTCTAGCAGAAGCTCGGTTTAGCTTTGTGTGCTTCCACATAAAGCAGAGTCAGGGACTCCTACCATGGCGTCTTCAGCTGGACTTTCTTTAAATTAAATTCCAGAAAGTACAAACACGTTATAGGCACAGGTTTTGAAATGAGTTTTGTATAACAGGGTAATCCTTAGGACACAGCTGAGCTGTATTACCTTCTCCGTGCTTGAACACTCTGTGCTGGAAAGGAGGAGCACTGCTGTGGTCCATCCTGCAATCTTCCTTTTCTCTAATGATGCTTTCCCTCACTGAAGTCAAAGTAACCATCTTGCTTTGTTCAACCTTTCTTGGTAGACTGAGCCAGTAGTTTCAAAGTCAGTTATTTCCCTCAAGGAAGCTTGTTGATTCTGACACCTCCTAAGTGTCCCTGTCACTAACAGCCTTTGAAGAGATGTTCTTGCAGACTTAACAGAAGGGATAATTATGCTGTTGATTTGTGTTATTCCATAAGCCCATCAAACACAGCACAGCCCTTCAGTAAGTAAAGAGGTACGTGGTAATAAAGAGCATTTAGCTTTATCTATAAAGTGCTATTTTAAAGTCATATATATATAAGCCTGTATGTTAGTTGCTGTGGCAGCAGCCTCCTTAAATAATGACATGGAATGCACCCGCGCAGTGGGAACACAAGACACTTGGACCACCTGCAATTGCTGTGGGTCCATGTGCAGCTGGACACCTTTGCTTCCAAGATCATCAACTTTGTTCTAGGTCAGAAAGATGCTCTTCCAGGTCAGTTTTTGATCCTCTTGAAGCCAAGAAGAGTTTTGCCAGTGAGTTCATTCAGTCCCAGAAGGATTCAGTGTTCCACAGGGTCACTCACTCCTTGGTCACCAACCTGGGCATTTATCTTGCCTACACCTGAAAACGGGCAGGTATTTACATGGCCCACAGTGTTAGCACAGCATTTGCAAGGGCATCAGCCTGCATATCGCACTCTTCTGGAAGAAGGCAGGAGGCCAAAATAGCTTGAGAAACACTGCTGTAAAGAATAACCTTTTCCAGACCATTTTCCAAATAATGTAGCCCAAATATGTGGATATTAGACTGAATTTAGCCTATCTTCACATCCATCCAATTGTATGAAGGGAAAATAAAAGAGGTCGTTCACATCCTCTTACGTTCCCGTCCTATTGTTTTTTCTCCATTTTTGTGTTTTGCCTCGGCGCGATGTCACACGCCATATAATGTGATATCCCTATAGGAGCATTAGACTGCTCTGAAACCCTTACCTCCCTCAATGAGAAGTAAAGACATTCCTTTAACCCCAAAGTCTCTAAAGGTATCAGACTTGGCAGCACGCTTTCCACCACTGAAATAAAGCCACCTCTGAAAAGAAATGTAACCGCTGTTCAAGTGCAAACCACAGTAACACACTATTTTACTCTTACTTTTTTAAGTAGTGAAGGAAATAAGATATAGATTTGTCACTTTGGAAGAAATGGAAGGATGCAGCATTGCTACATGAAATGGAGCATAGCCAAATAGGCAGACTCGACTATTTGTACCAAAGGAAAGAAAAAAAAAAATATCAAGAAACTGAGAATATCTTATGTTAATGATATGCATGAATAACTTTATCATTGATTGATCTGTAAGCTGCCTGGTAGTGCACAGGAACAGTAACAGTTTACTTTAATGTATTAAAGGCACACATAATTTATTCAGTGAGATTCATGCCCTATGGTGCTTTTTTGACAAGTTTTTATAGCACCGTAGTTAGTGTTTATTAGCAATGAAAGCACTTTATAACACTTTGATACAATATTTGAGACAAGAACTGCACAGAGCAACTGCTTCGTAGGCAAGGAAGCAATTACCGATGACACTTCACTAAGCGTTACCAAGAGATCTTCAAAGAGCTGGCTTTCATGCCATCCACAGCGCAGCAGCCAACAGCAGCACATTGCTGTTAAATCAGGAGATGGGAACATTTGCTCCACTCCACCCCAGCAGGAGGGTCACCTCCAGTCACAGCCACCTCTCCAGCAAGGCCACGCACCTTCCCCAGCGCCTCGGCATCGCTGGGGCTCCCTCGTTGGGCACAGACAGCCCCGGTTCAGCTTCTGTGATCATATGGGGGTGAAGAAAACAGGATGCAGGAGAGGGGGCCGTAAAAAAAAACAGCTCAAAGAACTTAGGGAAATAACACACTTTGGCTATGCACCTTTTCTTTTTCTGTTTTTGAAAGAATCTTTGTTCTTAGTCTTAAAACAACCCCATAAAAATCCTCTGAAATAAGCTGTAGGCTAAATAAATTTCCCTAAAAATCTCTTTCCCCTGTGCACATGTTCACATGGGTTTGCCCTGGAAGAACTGGCAGTAAAATTGTGTATGCTTACACCTTGGGTTTCTTACTGTCAGCTTAATTAACCCTTGAGCAGTCCAGGCGGTCACGTCCCTCTGGATCTGTCCTGCCTCTCCTGCGCATCTTGTTTGAAGTCAGGAGGAACACACGCAGTTTTACAAGCAAGTATTTCAGAGCACCCCAGACTAAACAAAAAGGCTGTGATTTTCAGCAGTGCTTCTCCCTTTGGCTTGAGGTACAAACCTGAGCGTTTTGGAGGCAATTAGATCCTCAGTGATCTGCAAAACCCATACATGCCTTTAAGTAAAAAAGACAGGCAGGGAGGCAGTTGGACCAGAGACTGTTTTTAGAATATTACTCAAACATCAGGCATATGTTAAGGGAGAACTCTAAATTAAACTCTCATGGCATAAGGAAAGTTGTCTAATGCAGATGAATTTTTAGATGCCTGAAATTTGGTTTCTTCACCAATCCAAATTCTCAGCTGTTGTTGCCACAATTTTTGTCAAACTCTGATACAGACACCACAAGTTCAGAGAGGCGCCCTTTCTGGGTAAATTAGCCTAACAAAGCTTTCATGCCCCCAACAGGATAATTTTCACCTGTTAAGTATGTTGTCACTGCCACTGATGCTACTTACAGCACTACTGCAGCCTCTGAAGACAGTTCTGTGGCTTTTAGGGTAGGATAAACAGGCAGCTAAAGCAATATCCAGGTGTATGGGTATCAGAGAATAAAACCCTGATCACGCAGCCCCCGATAGGATGCTCTCAAAATACTTGATGCAGAAGACAAGGGTATTGCTGGGCTGAAAGGAAAATGCTGTGGTTAAACAAGAGATGTTGATAATAAGCAAAGAAATGCAGAACAAAAAAAGCCAGGTCTGTTAACTGTGCAAATCTCTTCTGCCTTCTCACAGTTGGCCCTAATGTGTAATTCTTTCTGTCATCATTCAGTGGAGCTGCTATGTCACATATTTTGTACTAACCTCCATGTCCTCCACAGCTTGTGACATCTTCAAACCTGCAAAGTTCCTCGTGTTTCCTGGCTTTTTCTGTCCTTTTCTGTTTGGTAAAGACTTTCTACTGCACACTCCTCTTTCCATATACGCTGTTTTATTTCTCATTGTATTGTTATGTTTGATAATTGTTGCAGAATAAGGTCTAGATCTGCTACACCTCAGAGAAATAAGGGCTACAGCTGATGCTTATGTTTTTTAATAAGTATGGGATATAAACCTCCACATTCTTATCTCATGACTTTCTGCTCAGGTTCTTGGAAGCATAAATATAATGACCTATATCTATGGGTGGAGATAATACCCTCGAGGCTGGAAAGGCAAACATAGGTATTCTTCATTTCCCTACAGCTACCTGCTTCTCTTAATTCCCCAAAACTTCCTTTTGGGGCAGATGTTGGAGGGTTAGAGTCCTCTTTTCTGATCCCCATGGGTTGTTTGTGAGAGAGTCCATCAGGGGAAGGAACGGGTCTCCAAAGGAAGAGGGTTGTGTGTAACTGAGGATGGGCAGCTAAATGCAAATCTGCACAGCACAGCTCAGCACACCCACAGGTCTGGAGGACAAAAGCTCTCTCCTGTCCATGAATGAAGAAATAAAAGGAGTATCAAGTAGAAATAAAGAAGTGACCTCTTTATTTGACGTGGGCTGGTCACAGGCCTGCTCCGATGTACACAGATCAGAAACGTGAAAAAAAAAAATAAATCAGAAAATTCAGGGGGAACAAAGCACAAAGTAAATGAAATGTTTGAAAAGCTGGCCTTGCAGTGAGAAATTAATGGATGATCTCTTATTTGGTACCTAAAGGGGAAGCTGGTCTTTATTCAAAGACGACATTCAAAGACAATCCTTGGTATAAAAGGCAGTGAAAAGAGGATCCTGTGACTGAAAGCTGAAATTAGAACATTCCCACTAGAATTAAAGCACAAGTTTCTAACAGTGAGGGCAGTTATTCAGTAGAGAAAATGATCAACTGCAATATGGCTTTTCTTTTACTTATGTTTTAAGAAATTAAAGATTCCCCTACAAGGACACAATTGGTTGAAACATTTAGCAATATCCCGTGCTATACAAAGGCAGTGGAGTGTTTCTTCCATCCCTGAGGTAGCCCAGATGAAGGGAACAGTGACATCAAAATCTACAACAAGGACCAAGGTCTGCCTGTAAATCTTCGGGGGGGTGGGGGGGAACAAATCCATCAAATTCAAGGAAATCCACATTTAGTAAAAGGTCTAAGAAGCTCTCAATTTCTCTGCATCAGAACTGCTGTTCATATAGGAAGTTTTTCTACTCCATTTTGTGGCTTCATCAGGAGAAAAATGCAAAACTAGGAAGGGGAGTTACAACATTTAAGTGCATTAAGAGGCACTGGGAATTCTCTGCTACATTTCAGAGGATTGGTGAGACCAGTAGCGCCTTGTTCACAGCCAACAGCAGCATATTTTTAAAGTTAGTACTGGGGGCTGGCTAGCAGCCAGGTATAGTTATAACTTTACTAAAAATTAAATAGTAACTGCCATATTCCTGCACTGCAGGCTGACAGAATCAAGGAGCTCAACTATTACTCCCCCATCTGTACTTAAAAAAGCAGACCAACATTTCCAGCACACTAGAGCTGTCAAAAGGCTCAAGGATCACCAGTCTGGTATCTATGGAGGTCCACATTGCCCACATAAATCGAACTCTTAGCCGTGAACATTTCAGTTATTGTGGATAGAAATGAAGTGACCTAGTTACAACTCCCTAGACTTTTAAGAGATACAGGTGGCTTCCTCAAAGCAGGATCCTCAATCAGACCAAATGGGCTGGTGGTACTCATGAAATTAGCAGGAGGAAGACAATATATAAGTATTCCATCCCCTTCTAGAGAAACAGGGAAGAGCTTTTCAAAAATGGGCTCAGCGTTGCACTCCTGCCTAAAATCACATCAATGAAACAGGAAAAGGATATTCTTGAAAAGCTCAAGGACTCCCAGAATGGTTTATAACAAAAAAAAAAAAAAAAACACCCAAAAAAAACACCACCCTACTTGACGGCTTGTAAAATTCTACCTCAGTTACCACCACTATTGTAACAATCAGAATTCCCTTTTATTGGAAGATTTGGGGGTGTAGCTCTAACATTGACACTATTGGAATATAACTTCTTGATGTTTATTGTCAGGGTAGATGAAAAGCATTTTCCTGTTAACTATCTCTGTGATTTTTTTTCCTTTCTCCCCTTACTACTTCACTGTGTCTGTCTTTTCTCCTTTCTGCACTAAAAGTGGCTCTTCCTCTGTCTCCAAGCTCCTCCTGCTCTTCTGCAGTAGACCAGCTCCTGTCTAACCGTGAACATGCTCTGTAAGTCCTTTCTTTTATTTCTGCAACTCTGTGCGTGTGTCTGTTCAGTGTTTATTGCAACACAATTTAAAGTCTCACTTGATGTATAGCTTAAGATTTGTGGGGTAGAGGCAGAAACTCCAGCTGAATGGTGATGTTTCACCTCAGGACACTGAGGGTGGGCTCCTGGCTGCAGGATGCTGGGGACAGCACGCAGCAGGAGCACTGCCTTTTGGTGACAGTTGTTCTCACTCAAGGGACTGTGTAACAATAGCAGAGGGTCTCACCAGTAGGTACCACACAGAAGAGCAGAACAAGATACAGAGGACAGTGACAAGCTGGGATTAATTTCATATTAAAGCTGCACAATGCCATGTATCACAGACTGTGCTCAGGACAGAAGAGCTGTGGCCACCAGCTGGACCAAGCCTGACCCATGCATAAAGAATACAGGACTTTTAATAATTTCTAGAGTTTAGATACATCCATGAGAGGTTTTTATAGGGATGTGGAAAACTCCAGTACCTGTCTTAAGTCAGTTAAGCCTCCTGAGAGCTCTGAGGCTCCCTCTTCCCTCAGATGATGTGTGGTATTCCAACTGGGTTCCTGTCACAGTAGGACAAGCATCATGGGAATGCTCCAGGGGCCAGGCACTTCCAGATACCAGCTCCAATTAGCTCTGCATTAAAAAGAAAAAAGGAATTAACATGAAATTGGCTTCCTGCTCAACAGAGCTCATTTTGGACCAAGAAAACCCTGGTTGTCACAATGAAAATCTCTCCACCTTGAAACGAGGATGACAAATAACAAGAACTGATACTTGACCAGCCTTTTGCATCTTCTATCAATCCCTCCACCTATTCTCCAGATCATGCCCTCTGCATCCAGTAGATAAACCCAAAACCCTGGGGAGATTGCACATCCCAGTACCCAAAAAGCCCCTCCAATAATTCCAACAGATTTGTTGCAGGCAGGGGGTTTCTCTCCGTTTTCCCTTCAATGACTTTTGTTTATTCCTCATTAGGACATTCAGATATTGAAGAGAGGCAGCATTTTTCAACAGTTGCTTTAAGACAGCAGAGTTCAAAGTGGAGAACACAGTTTCTGTTTCTGCCATCTGTAACTTTCTGTAGCCAGGTTCCCTGGATAGGACGCAGCATACGCAGAGTCAGAGCTGTGATCAGTCACAGTCTGCTCCCTGTGTCAGCATTCAACCTGCTTTTGAAGTTTTGCACTGCAGAACTCCCAACCACTGATGAAGAACAGTCACCAGGCCTTCAAAGGCTGTAAGAAATAAAGGTAACCCCTCAGCAATGCGGGGTTACCAAAATGCCTTTTTGAAAGCAGCCAGTGGAAGCTGCATAAGCTGCTGGTTCGCAGTAGACTAACACAGAATCCTCATGGTTGGAAAGGACCTCAGAGATCAAGTCCAACCACACACACACAAAAAAATTCTACAATCTTTGCCATTAGAGCATGCCCTGAAGTGACACATCTACACATTTCTTAAATACCTCCAGGGATGGTGACTCTACCACCTCCCAGGGCAGGCTGTTCCACTGCCAGACCACTCTTTCAGTGAAGTAGTTTTTCCTAATATCCAGTCTAAACCTCCCCTCCCCTGCTGCAACTTCAGACCATTTCCTCTGGTCCTGTTATTATTCACTTGGGACCTCAGGCACAAAGAGAGCATCCAGGCTAAACAGGAAAGGACACCAAGCACTTCTCAGAGAGCACATTACTAGAAGAGAAAAAAAAATCTCAGTAACTTCCAGCATCCCCCAGTTCCCAGCCGTCACTGAAACCTGAAGGATTAGGACAGTCCAGTGTGTTTAAGAGCCAGTTGGACTGTCCCCTTGGATACACTTACAGGTACAGAAGCACCCATGAAGCAGGGCACCTCAAAGGAGAGGTCTTCTTGCCCTTTGCAGGGTCCAGGACAGTGAGAGCAGCCTCCCAGCAATGACTGCCAGCACCACCCCACCACATTTCATCCCTGATGGATTCAGTTCCTGCCTCTCAGAGACCACAACCAGCAGCTCTGATTTTCAGTAATATTTAGGTCCTTCCCCAGTCCCACAGCCATCTACAGGTAGACAGGCAGAGAGGAGGAGGAGCACCATGTCTCACTTGGGAGAGAGGAAAGACAAAGGGAAGCACTTGGAAGACCCTAGGTGCAAACCTCATAACTCCCAACCCACAGAGATTTCCTCAGCTGAAGTAACTGTCAGCAAGAACAGGATTAGCACAGCTATCACTGCCTCTCATAGCCACCTTCTGTAACATCTTTCTCACACCTTTTCAAGGTTCTCCAGGACAGCCCAGCACTAACAGAGCTCCTTTAGTCACCACACCCACTCCAGCACCCAAAAGTGCTAGTCTCCCACCCTTGCTCTTTTATTTCCTCCTCGCCACTGATGCACTTGGTGCTAATTAGGCTAATTAGACTTCCTTCTGCCCTAGCATCTCCCTGCTGTCTCTGGTAACCCTGTCCTGGCCAGACTCTGCACACAAGCACCCTGCAGCCACGTTTCAGCTATGAGTAGGACACTGCTCTGCAGCTCTGCAGCATTGAAGGACATCGTAAACAAGCAGTATCTGGGTTCAGGGAGAGCTCCGCTGCCTAAAAGCTCTCTCACTGAGGATTATAATTTTGCATTTTACTCCTTTACCTAAGCCACTGCCTAGGACTAGCTGGCTGTCTTCTTCAACTCATTTTTGCATGTCTGTTAATAAGCATGCACAGAGTGCAAGGGCAGTCTAAGGCCGTCAGACCCTTCCACCACATCCTGTCACCTTTGGGAAGGCTGCTGGGCTTCTTTATGGGTGGGCCCTGAGATGTGCTGGTCCACAGGACAACAAGAGCAAGGTGGGGTGAAAGAAGCACCTCGCTCTGCTGGTCAGGCTCCTCTATTTTATTCATTTTAGTCATTCTGGTTCTTCTCACTACACTGCTGTTTCCAATGCCAGTTGGCAGCATGGGGCTGAAAAGCTGAGACTCACTCAGCCCTAGGTTAGGAGGTTACTGCAGTTCTTGCATGAAGCAGGTTCCTAGATCTTCAAGGTTCTTCACATTTAGGGATCTAAGGGACTTTATTGGGTGCTTATAATTAGACCAGGGTTGAGCACAGAGGTCAAAGGTCTAAGTTCCACACATAGACATCAAAAGTGTCTGTTATTCCTTCAGTTCTTTATGTTGGGTGTTTGTAAAATGTCTTCTTGTGAGCTTTTGTGTCAGCTTTCCTCCCTGTGGAGGTGAGGACAGAAAGCTTAGGGAGAGTGAGCAGCTACTGCCAAGGAAAAGCATGAGAGGCAGTGGGGTCCTCCAGTCAGTCCCCAAGGATGATGCTTCAGGGCTGTGTTGGAGCTGTCATGTCCATCCCAGCTGGTGTGAAAGCCAGAGTCGTTCCCCAGAAGGCTGTCCCTGCCAGCGAACTCCTTTGCTTTCTTTCTCACAGCTGTGACACAGACAGCTCTGCCAGAGTGTTTCAGTGGTCTTTTGGCCAACCCCACAAGCTACCCCCACAGGTTATATCAGCTCTGAGCCAATTTAACATGGGCTAGAGACAGAACTAGGATGATAAAACTGCTTCTGGTTCTTCTGCTTCTCTTTTTGTCCTTGTTTATGTCCCCTAGCTGATTTTGTCACGGTTGTAATTGATGAGATACTCAGTAAGGCTGCAGAAAAGTTATTTGAGACCCTGCTGAGGTTTTTTTTTTGAGGCTTAAAAGCACTGAGAGGAAAGCTGTCAGTGCCTGTCAGAGGAACACGGCTGATTCAAACACTTCAGACATCAGAAAAAGTATTTTCAACTTGTAACACAAACCTTTTCCCACAATCATCCTTGGAGACTGCAGGTAGGATGCCACTGCCAAGGAGAAATAAAAGCTCCTTTTTGTCTTTCTTCCTACTTTAACAATGCACTAGTGTGATAAGGATAATCTCTGGTGGGAGTTAAGGCTGTAGTCATACAGCAGTTGTCTTGGAAAGATGTTTGAGCAACACAAAGGGGCTGCACAAAGCTTTCTGTTTTGAAGACCGCACTCAAAGAGCAACTGGAAATACCCAGCCTAGAACTGGCTTCCAGCTGGAAAGGGCCATAGTGAAGATCAGTGCTTCATTGCAAGCAGCACGCTGGGATTAACTGGAAAGCAGGTATCTGGCAATGTGCTTGGTAGGTGCAGCGCCTGCCTTGTGCCCGGTGAATGCCCACGTCCTTGTACTCCAGGAGGAATTAACATCCAGTGTTGTGCAGCATTTACTAATTAGTCCGGGAGGGGAGTGCAGTATGCTTCCACTGCAACATCTTCACTTCATTCAAAAGCAAAGTAAAGAAAATATGCCATTTTATGGAATTAGGAAAGGAAGAGAGGGAGGCTTTCCTTTTTTTATTTTTTTCCCTGTTAAACCACAGGGTAGCAGAGGAAACTGGTGGAGGTGTTTGTGTGTGGGGGGGTGTCACTATATGCTACTTGCACCACTGCAACAGCCTCCTTGGCATGTGCAGGGAGCAGTGTGCAGGGGGCTGGTGCTGTCCAGCAGCAGTAATTCAGCAGAAGACCATGCAGTTGGCACCTCCTTATCCTTCCCTCCAGGCAACTACAACACCAACTTCAAGGGTGCTTTTCTTTAAGACGACAAGGATTCCTCAACCAAATCGTGCCTCAATTCTCATTTATTTCAGCTAACGAGCTGCTGGGAGTAGTGCTGTGTTTTAGCAGGACTCTGGGGCGTGTAGAAGAGCAGGGCAGGGGACGGGTCCCGCCGCAGAGCCGCGTCCTGGGGATGAGAGCCACTGCACCATGGTGCAGATGGCAGCGCCATTTTCAGAGCTATAAACAGTATCATTGTCATAGCTCTTTGAATGGTACTGCCATATGTACCGGAAAACCAGCATTTAAGGGCTTTGGGCCAGCTGGATATGCTCCCCATTTGGATGAAGCTGATTCCCGAAGTATGAATGAAAGTTTCGTGCTGCTTGGGAGTAATTCCCCCTCAGTACTTATTTTTGAATCTCCAAGGATCATCACATTTTCATCAGGCTCCTAACCAGCAAAACCCAAGTGTCCTGCACATGGAGAGATGGCTGATACATCTGAACCCTCTCTACTCGGTTCAAGAAGAAGCAGAAAGTTCTTGGAAATTTTGATAGCAAACCAGTCAGGCTCTGCATGTTTTTCTTTAGCAAGCATTGTACTTTTATGGTAAAGTATATTTGGCCAAGTGTATATGTCTGGGTGCGTGGGTGGAGAGAAAGTGCTCATCTTAAACAGCTTGTCCTCAGGGGTTGCGTACCTCCCCTGGTGCCAGCGCAGCTCATGTTGTGCTCACCTGAAGGAGTATTGCTGAAGGAGTAACAGACGTGTCCAGCAAAGCCAGAAAAGCCCTGATATCAAAGGGTTTCCCAAGTCAGGGTGATGAGCAGAGCAAAGCCCAGCATCCCCACAGAGCTCAGGGGCTGTGAGCTGCCCAGGGGAGTCCCCTGCCTTGGATCAGCTTTGGCTTTCCTGCAAGAGCTTTGCTGTAATATTCATTTGTTTTGCTGACCCAGCTTCTGTTTGGCAAAGAAGAGCAGGAGGCCAGCAGCTCTGGGCTTTGTTTAGAAAACAAACCAGTATGGCCCTGTACTGATAGGCAGGCAGGTGATGGGGAAGGAAATGTCCTGATTGCCTTGATGCCACCGCAAACACCGAGATGCATTACTGGGAGCGATGGCCCTGGGTTGCACTGGTTCTGCTCTGAGTTAGCACTGGTGCACCAGGTCCCCCTGGGCAGGCAGCCCCATTTGAGAGATGGCCCAGGCCACAGCACGATATGGCTGGGGATGCAGAGGGGCCTGTTCACAGGCAATAAATGTTTATGGAACAAGAATGAAACTGTAAACTCTGCTGGGCTGTGGCCAAGCCTTTCAGTTGAAAAATGCCAGATAGCTCTGTTTAATATTAGTCTGATTCCTGCTTCAGAAGAGCCTACAGAGGTCTGAGAGCCACAGAACTGGTAATGTGTTTCTGATTCTGTGTATATAATATCAGTAATAGATTATGATGACTAACAAGTCCAGGCATTTGTGACAAACATGCAGTTTACTTGGCCACCCATTTAGAGACATCTTCTAAGAACTAATTAATTCTTCTCATTTTTGGATTAAACCATTGTGCAAAACATCCCATCAAACAGAGAACATTATATGGTATGTTACTGTAATTAAATAAAGATATAACTGAGCTCAAGAGATGCCCGCATCACTTAATTAAGATTAATTAAGCAACATGATTTACAGCTGGAGAAGATGAAACCGAGCATTTCAAAGCTGGCTAGACAAAGCAGCTGTGACATGCTGCATTCATGAAGGCACATACAGGGAACATGTTGTTCAGTAACACTGCTACAGCCGCCTCACCAGCCAAGTTTATTTAATAAGATTGTGTTTAGCCCCTGGAACACACCCATGGTTTTTGGCCAAACACAGGCGTGCCTGTTAACCAGACAGGAGGTAAGACCTTGGCAGCTGCAGGCTTGGTAGCACAGATAAAGCACTGCTAAAATATACACAAGATTTCCTCTACTAGCCCGCCTTGAGACAGCAGCTACATTGGTGTATTCTTAATTTCTCTAAACTTTTACTCTGATAGCAACACGGTTTACCTGTGTAACACAATTAGCACACACTAGGCACACCAGCTGTATGACATGGTTGGAAGAAAGCCACATTTCGTAGCTGAGTCGGAATGACAAGATCATTCCAGTAACCGGTGGCATCAGTTCTTACTTCCAGAGAGAAATCCTAAGTGGTCTCTCCTGTAGAAAGAAAGCAAGAAGCTTAGTTGTTCTGGGTCAAACTGAAAAATGAAACAAAACAGATCAAGACATAAAAGCAACCTGCAGATTTTTTTTATTTTTTTTTTTCACAAGAACTGGGGATTCCCTGCCCAGAAATCCCCATTTAACCTATTCCAGTGTCACACCTTTTGTGCCTCAGCTGTGATGTTCTCCTGCTGTACACGTGCTCAGGGCATGGCTGTGTCCCAGGCAGATGCCTGTGTCCCAGGCAGCTATTCTGGGGTCTCCCAATACAGTTTTCCCCCAGCTTCTGGATTTTCAACCCTAATGCCTATGTAATAGGTGATCTCAATAGATAGCCTCTCTCCATACTTTATTTCTCAGCCATGACAGCCTCATTTTTTTTAAACAGTTTTTTCCTTAAGCCACGCCTCCTCCTAAATAGTCTGAGATCCCAGTACCACACTGTCCTAGTTTTGTGTCTTCATGGCATGTTCACAACCAGTTTGGGAATTCCCACAGAAATAAGTGGCAGTACATTTCCGAGTTTTGTAGGTGAAACCATGTTTTTCAGACTGTTGTGAATCACTGAGAGATCTCGCTTAGAGCTTTTCAATCACCCAAAAGCTGTAAAGCTCAGCAAGGAAAACACTCTTTGCAACAATATAGTCAGCTGAAATTACTTCCATGTCGGTAACTGAATTGCTTTTTGGATGGTATATGAGGTGACGAGCCTATCTGGAGCCACCAGATCTTCTGGCCTGTTTGAAAGTAATTTCCTGACTGCATTAGGAACACAGACACAGTATAATTGCCATCTCCGCTTGCTAAATAAGGCTCATTTTTCAGGTAACCCATCCTAGATCCTACTGCTCAGTTAAGAAACTCACTGAGAGATTAGCTGCAAGCAGCCACGCAGCTGGGTGTGGGGATTGTGGTGTGTAAACATATACAGTAGGTCTGCAATAGCAAGACTGGGTCTGGGGATGAAGTAAGGAGGTGAGTTGGTTGTTAAATGAGAGACCGTTATCCAAAGAATTGCTTGTCATTTTAGGGTCCTAAAAATTGTGTGTTTCCCTGACATAATTGGTGTGACTGTGCACTGAAAACTGTGTGGCTTGTGATTGTCTGGCGCCTCACCCTTCCCCTGACCATGCTGGTAATTACTGAGGAGTTCTGGGGGCTGGCTACTCCATGGCTTCCAAAGAAAGCAAGAGAACTGAGGTTGGCTGCTTTTGGGAAGCTGCCACCTTGGGTCGGTGTCTTCAGCATCCCAAGTCCTTCACATTTCCATGTCTTTCCACATTGGTGCATGGTAAGGGACAGACAGCAGTGAGCTCCAGAGGCTCTTTTACTTGTTGCTTTACCCTTAACTTTACAGTGGTGTTCTTAGCTAGGGTAGGGTAGGATATTTTCCATTCCAACTGCAAATATTCTATTCTATTCTATTCTATTCTATTCTATTCTATTCTATTCTATTCTATTCTATTCTATTCTTACTCCATTCAATTCTTTTTAGTGTGAGCAACAGGAGCAGAAACTCAGAGCTGTCAAGGTCAAGTCCAGCTTCGAAACAGGACCATCTAACCAGTAGCTCAGTGTTGATATTATCAACATCACAGGGGATGTTTGGAAAGTTTTAATTTCATTGCTATGTGTGGCTGAAATCACGCTTGTCAAATGTGCTCATTACAAAGGGTGTGTGGTGACAGTGCCCTCCCCAGATAATACTGTTCTCAGGTATTATTTTTAAGATAGTACAGTTCTGGATGGAAAACCATGCCACAATTTGGACACCCAAAGGTCAATATTTGGATTTTTTCTCACTTAGAAATAACAAGTGATTACAAGTATAAGCAAAGGGCTTAAGACGCAGTGTACGAAAATCACATGCTGTGGCCAAATCAGAGATCTCTGCTCTAGAATAAACCAGTTCACTTTTTAAAAAAGAACTACTACTGTCAGACTATTCTAAGAAGCAACAGAAGGGCAAGCAAAAGACTGTGGATGAGCACTGATAAAATAATAAAGGACAAACCTCTGCAAAGTCCAGCACACTTATTATTTCTCTAATACACCTTCACATGATTATTTTTATAGAAACAGAGATGAGTTTACATAAAAATGGGGCGAAACCTTGTTGTATTTTATGCACATAGCAAGTGTCATGCTAAGTGTGAAGACACATGATCTTTTGCTAAATTATTGGGCAAAGTATCATCTTAGATGGCCTCAATGTAACACAAAGAATTGCAGGTACAAAATTTGGTTTATTGTTGGGTGATTGTTGTAGCTGAGCCAAAACTTAAATCAGTTGCACTTGAAACCTGCTGGCTCAAATGCAGTTTCCTGTTCCATTTGCTACAGGAATCATCACTTTGCTTTTCCTCCAGAACAGGAACAAACATAAATCTGAGCAACATTTATTTACCAACGCAGAGACGAAGGCAGAGATTTATAGACTATGTCGTCTCCTCTGAAGCAGAAAATGCAGAGGTCTAGAAGAAATCAAGGAAGGGGATAGCACAACCTTCAGAAGTTTGAACTTACTTGGTTGCTTCTGCACTTTAAATATGGAGACAATACATAAAGTGATGGTCAGGCATGGGCTGATGGTTTTGTGATCCCTGAAGGAATACTCACATCTGCAGCAGGACTGAAAGAAATCAAGTAACCTAGAATTAACGGCAGGTATATGCAAATTAAGTATTTACACACACCGGTACAAGCATGAAGAGACACAGACAGAGAGGGATATTCCACCAGTTATGCCAAGGCTCAGAAAAGCTGCAGTACGGTGGGTTCAACAATCCATCTGAATTGCTGTACAGCATAGGACTGTGGTGCTCTGCACATCAGGTCCACAAGCTGAAGGACTGGTGCTACAAGCGAGTGATTCATTATATCAGAGGAGAAGGAAACCATCTCTGTGGTTAGTCTGGTTCGGGAGAAACAGCTCTGCCTGGAGGAATTGACATCCAGGGCAGCACATGCAGATATTCTCCCTGTGGTGGCAAACAGCACAAAAAGGTTTAATCTGATCTCTCCAAAAAAGTTTTCCAAGCCTTATCTGAATGTTCCCAGCATGTTTTCATAGTTGTGTTTGACTGACAGAGTGGCTTTTTCTGTTTTAACATCCTACTTCGGTCTGGGAATCCCATGGGCAGCGCCAGCCTCTGAGATTCTGTTAGAAAGTCAGGGCAGAGCTCAGGCAGGTAAGCAGAGCTCTTCAGGGAAAACGCTGCAAGGACACGGTTGAGGTCCCACCCTGTAAAGCAAACCTGATCAATACAACCTCGTTGACTCAGGCTGAAGGACCTAAACCAGCATAAACCAAGGGAAAACACAGATGGGGTTTTGCTTACTTAATGTCTGGGTTTAGTTTGATGTTTTAAACATTATTTGTTTAAATAAGAAGCTGGTGTTTCTTGTGCTGGATAGACTATAAAGAAATTCCTTAAGGGAGCTAATAGCAATTCTCACATAGACAAAAGGGTGATTTTGCACCTGAGGCCTGCTGGGACATTCACTCTTCTTCCCAGGCACCTGTGCTTGGGTTCTTGTGCTTTCTGAACTACTTCTGCTGTGCAGAACGGCTGTTACTGTACTGAGAAATGATGTGACTTTGAAAAAGCTGATCTTGCAGAATAGAATTTACCAGTTACAAGGTTTGGTGACTTTGGGCTTATCTGTCCCGTCTGAAGCAAACTGGTTTCTTGATTCTCAATCTGTATGATATTTAAAACTATTACCACAGCACAAATGACAAGTATATTTGTGATCTGTCTTGACAGTTTGCATTAAGATTTAGGTACCAGATACTCTCGTGGTCGTTCTCTGCCATTTGCAGGTGTAACTATGGCAGTGACTCTAATGCCAATGAAAATATATATTCCACAGACTCAGCAAACTCCAGAGCTTCACACACAGTTAAAGGACTAAAACTTCACTGAGTCATTCCAAAGATTCAATATTCATAAAATATTTTGGGATTTTTTTCTGCCAGCATTTCACTTTACATCAAGTAGAATAAATGACTAGTTTCATCTGAAGCTTAATTTCCCCACCTTGTATTTCTGCAAGAAAACTGAAATTTTAATTGTGTCAGCAAGGGAAAGAATATGACTTTTTCAGTAATTACTGTAGGCATGTCATCCAGCTGATTGCCAGATATTTTGATCACACTAGTTGCCTTCTCCTATGGTGAAAATCAATATATTGATTAATACAGTCTACAAGGAATTTGTGTAACAGAGGATCTCAAAAGGGATTGCCTGGGGCTTTCTTTACTTTATGAAACCCACCAGAGAATAAAAGTCTCTTTTTGATTATGCTCCCTAGTTTCTTGGATTCCTCCCACCCTCCCAAAAATTATAAATTGTTTGCAGCTATACTCTTTCCTCTTCAGATTTTTGCCTCTCCTGACACTTGGAGAAGCATCCTTGGACAGGGGGTACTGAAATGTTCAGACTGAGCTTGACATTTTTCTTTTAGACATCTTAGAAGAGATGAGGTTCTTCTTGTTAGGATGCTCAAATGAGAAAATGCTTCCCTCAGGTACCTTTCACACAGAAGTTCAGAGGGTTCCTGAGTTTAGAGGGGAGCAGTAACTGGTATCACTTCTACGAGATCCTCACTAGCAGATGTCCAGGAACTACTCCTGTTGAGACTGGAAAGGCTGAAGTCAGATCACAGGATGTTTGGGGATATAGCTAACAGAAAATGGGGACTTAGCAACCTCTGAGTCATGTTGAAATGAAGACGCCATCAAAGGCACCTCCTGTCCTCCCCAGCACACCCCTGAAGATGATCTAACCTAGCTGTGAAACAGCTCTTGGCAGGGGAGGCGGATGAGCAAACGAAGCATCATCCTTCCTGAAGAACAACAGGGGAATGAAAACACAGCCACCAAGCAATATGTACTTATTGGCTTGTTCTGGTATCGGTTTTAACCAAGCTAAAAATGAGGAGCAACTCTCTATGAAAATGATGCAGGCAATTAATGTTTGCAAGTGGGGCATATATGGGAGGAGGGAGTAGGATGGGGAGCACAAAGGGTCTGCTGCTGCCCTGAGTGCACTGAGGGAAAATGCAGTGTGTATTTATCAAACCAAGGCTGGTCGGAGGAGAACTTGGAGATTTTAGTCAAATTAAGCGCCCATTTCCATTGTCACCATCTGTGGTGTGACATTTAATCCTAACAAAATGCTTACAGAATAAGAGTAGTTATGAGCACAGCTCAAAAGGTTGCCGTGTTAATATTTTTCATAGTATGACGTATAAAGTTTTACAAATTCATACCCAGTGGGATGTAAGACAGAAGTGATCTAAAGTCAGGAATGTGATAGTTAATGCATATCATAGAAATATTAATTGAAAAAGGAGAAGAAAAGAAAGAGGGGTGGCAACTCCCATTCAACATGACATGGTGGAACATGGTGTTTGCTGCCTGATGTGTGAGAGCTGGCCCTACCAAAGGCAATAAAGGTGATAGTACCCTGGTGACTAGAAGACCGTCCAGCAGGCTGTAGAGTAGGAGGAACATGTGTGATCCCCAGATGCTGTGAGGGAGTTTGTGATAGTTTGCTATTCAGAAAGGAACTTAAACTAGTGACTGACATTAACAATGTGCATATGCTAGACTTTTGTTATAAAACACATAATTCTCTATAGAAAGTCTTGTTTTGACACAAAAAAAAAGTTCTGCTTATTGCACACACAAAGTAGACGCATGAAATAATGAAGAATTTTTTGCCAGAAGATTTCAGCGAACTGCAGTTGTCATTTTTCACTGGATATGAGTGAGCCTTTTCCCAGGTAGCTGCAATTCTGACACTGGGGCACATGTTAGAAGCCTGACAAGCAAAAGCTAGACTGGGGGCTCATGGCTGCCAGCCTGCAATACCTTTGGAAATTGTGATATCTCCATTTCACAAGGAAAGAGCTCCGAGTGTTTTTGCCACTACTTCATTCCACAGCTTTGACAAACGGCTCATGTTTTTTTTCCCAGCAGATAAAAGACATAATTACACCAGTTGTGAGACCTCCATTTATATATAAAAAAAAAAAATTCATTATCTTCCATTTGAATATTCTTAATTGATCCTGCTTGTACTTCAGTAATTGAAACACCTTACTTAAAGGCCAGAAGCCTATTATGAGCTATCCCATCTGCGGGTAGTTATAAACCACTCTTAATGTGATGCTGTGTATTTCTAATGTAAGTGAGCACTTCCAAGTACTCCCCTAATTATCAGATTTGGGCCTCTTATGAATGTTGCATTAATTATGGTGCAAAAATGAACTGTAGGCCAAAATCTGCAGGTAATTAGAGCATATAATGTAGTGCCAAACATAACATTAATGAGAGAGAAACAGAAATACAGAGTTAGTGTGAGAAAAAGGGGAAAGTGCCCATCTTCTGCAGCGTGGCATTGAATGGCCTTACTCATTTGCTTACTTGTTTACCCTGGTGTTTATAATTAGAAAATGGACTTAGATCCCTGAACACAAATAATTTCTTTGTTGATTTTAAACTTAGCTTAGTTTCTGTACTTCAGTGCTCAAGTTTCTATTTCTCTTGTGGAAACATCAACTATTATAACATCAACAAGTTGCAAATCTGTGATGGAAGAAGTCAACATCTCTGGACTTACTTCACCACCTTCGTTGATGTGTGGAGCCCATGTTTTTCATCAGCTGTCGTTGTCACATTTATGTTCATAATATCCAAAATCCAAAACTTTTTGCTAAAGTTGAGCAGAACATCCTGCAATGGAAAATAAAGGAAGTAGTAAACATCATTCAGGTCAGGCATCTGAAAGACAGAAGCATAAGGAGACTGGGAAAAGAGAAACCTGCAAGTCAGGAGATAGGACGAGCATAATTAAGGTGACTATCAGCAAAGCGGGACAATGATGACCACATGGAGTGGTCTCTTGAGGGAACCACTGCATAAACACCCTTTGGATGACCAAAATTAAGCTGGATGAAGGGGTACAGCCCTGGATCAGCAGAGGGGTGGTACAGGGTAGTTGATCATCTCTGTCATACATCTAATGCCTCCACTGGACCTGTTAGAACAAGGAAAAAGTACCTTTCAGACCTTCTTGGTGACGTCTTCTTCATCCCCCAGTTCACTCTGACGTGAGATCTAAGGCTGCTTTTCCAGGCATTGTCTCAGCAGCTCTAAACAAAAAGCAAAGCAGGCTTATTTTTAAACAATTGCACTATATGCTGATATTTTGCAGCAGTCAGGCTCAAGAAGGAGGAAGGGAGGGCGGTATTCAACGTATCCAGCAGGGTCAGGAGGAGTATTAGCTAGAAATATCTCTCTGTTTAAAATCCACAACACTGCTCAGCACTCAGGGCTGTGGGGGAGAGAACTGGGGGTGCCAGAGCCCCAGCAGGTCTCCATGAACAGGGCAGAGGGGAGCAGAGAGGCAGCACTCCCTCATTCAAAAACACCACGCACATCCTGAGTGGGGTGTTTTTCCGCGTAGGGGTCCCTGTGATTCTCATCCTTACACCCAGAAGGAGGTGAGATACAAACTGCTAATCTTCCGAGTGAGGGGAGTGTGAGATGCATTTGGGATGAGCTGGAGAAACGTGGCAGCTGTTGTTCCGACAGGATCAAAACTGCTAACGGTATAACGAGACTGATTATTTTTAACGTGAGTTCTGCCGTTTGCAATCTGCCACGTTTGACAGCTCTGGAAGGCGCAGGCACCTGCCTGAGCAGGAAAGGGAAAATGCAGGGGCAACAGGAGTTTATCAGCGGCTAAGGAAACAGAAACTTCGTTTTCAGTTGAGCATTGTTTCTTGGGTCAGGCTGACAACTTTGACAACAGTGATGGCGTGTTTTGGGTGTGTGGTTATTTGGGCTTTTTTTTAGGTCCAGCTGGCCCCTATTGGCTCGTGTCCAAAAAGCCACTCAGCAGCTCAGTGATTCTGACTCATTAAAGAGATCTGGTAACCATCTCCCAAAGTATTATCTCTCTCAATTATGACACTGCTTTATGCCAAAAAACTGGACCTGTTCATCTGCTTGCTCCTGAAGGTTTGGTTTCGTAAGACAAGAGCTAGGAAACAGGCAGGTAGGCAGATATAAAAGCCACACAAACACAGTCGCAAACGTATTCACTGAAAGGATCACATCCTGTATTTCTTGCCTCTTCCAGGCCCTGCTCACAGATTGTTCACTATTCTTACTTCAAAAGTTACTAAAATTCTCAGGCACGGCTTAGCAACATCTGTGTTGAAATTAGTAACTGCCTAACAGTGACAAACATCAGATGGACTTTCAGAGCAACCTCTGCTGGAGTCAAGGGAAAATAAACCTGTTCAATGTGGGTCAGGGCCAACCGGGACAGTGCCTGGCCAGTCTCAACCCTTCCCTGAAATTATGTCAGGTAAAGTCAAGTGTTGAAGTTTAAACCAGGATAGCAGTTTCCCATGGTCAGCAGAGAGGACAGCTGCTGGTGGGTGCTGCTCTGTGCAAAGGGACTGTCCTATCCTGACACCAGCTTGTGATGCTCCACAAGAGGCTTCAGCCTTTTAATAAGCACTGCTAGGAGACCCGCAGGAAAGGTGGAATCTAACTACTGAGACTGCAATGAGAAACAGGAGGCCCAACCCAAACTCAGTCACCTCCCTGTTTCCATTTCACCAGCCTGAGAACATCATTAGGGTCAGTGACCCAGAGGCAGGATACTCCAAGCTTCTGAGGGTGCCAAGGATCTAGTGGAGGAAAGAAGTTAGTTCTTCAGTAAATAAACCACCTTTCCTACAGCTGTAGGTGGTTCTGTCCTGGAAAGCATTTCTTACATTTTAAAACTGAAACAATCCATTTTTTTATGTGTGATTAATTGCTGCTGTTGGAGTGCCACAACCCTGAACCAAACTCTGATTTACTTGCACCAGACACTATGCTTATCTGAGATGACACAATGCTTGTTCCAAAGAGGCTAAAATCTAAAGACGAGGCAAACAAAGGAAGTATTACTGCCTCTATTTTACCCACAATGAAAGAAGGCTCAGAGAAATGGCATGGTTTGCCTACAGTCAAACAGGAATGGTTGGAATAGCCACCTCTGTAGTCTTGAGGCATTCCGAGTCCCTGGTAATCTTCTGTCAACAATTTCTTAAAATAGCTCACTGAAGAACTTAGATGATCACTGTTCTTACTAGCATGTTTAGAATTTGTCAATTTGCTTAGCATTAAAGTATTTGTAGTCTTGTTCCTGTTTTTAACTTTTCATGTCTATCAAAAATGTAATTATCACCTTAAGAGGTTATTATTCAATACAACAACGAGGCTTTATAGCATCATACAAATGTTTTAGCCCGTACCCAGAGATAATTGCTTACAAAAATGTGCTCCTTCAGCCCTATTTTTTTTTTTAATTTGACTCTTTGCTTCTTTGCTGATGATCTATGTGAAATGCCTCCGCTGACTCAGACCAGGCTCCTAATTAGTTATCTTCGTTAATCAATCTCTTTCCTATCCATTTCCTCTGCCAAGTGAAGGGTTGTGTTCATCACTCTACCAGAGAGATCAATATGGTTTTCCTCCATTCATGGAAGAAGAGTCTTCTGAGCAAAAGAGCAAATGTGTTGGGATTAGCTGTTGAAATTAAAGTAGCTTAAATGGGTTCCCTATAATCTTTCTTAAACCAAATTCATTAACAGAGCCTGGCAATAAAAAGAATTTTAAAAGGGAGAGGTAATAAAACAGTTTCCCTGCAATCCCAGGGAAACAAATTGATTGGGTCAAATCCAGCAAATGTTGTCAGCAGGAGAAAATAAAAAGGAAACAAGATGCTGAAGTGTTTTGACATTTTACTTCGAAATCATATTTCAGTTTATTATTTGCCTGCACTTTTAAAAGGAGTTAAACATCCTCCTTAAAAAAGATATGCTTCTACTGTAAACACAAAAATAAATTAACTGTAGAGGATTTTGGTCTTGTTTTGCCATAAAAAAAATGTATGAAAGACTTCTATTCTACGTCAACCCAAAGCAGTAGTGCCTGTGAGTCAGTGCAGTTACATATCCACTAGGCGTTATTTGCACACCTCCACTTCCGGAGATGAGGACGTCCCTCGTGTGTCCTCCCTGGCACAGTATGGGAAGGTCTTGACCCAAGTCTGACTGAGATGGCCTGCAAACATGTCCTGGAGCTGAAGGTCATTAGAGCAAGCACCAGCCAAAGCTGGCCCATAAGAGTGAGAGAACAGGCGAGCTTCAGCTAAGGAAATCATCCTTCAGGAATGATGGAACAAAGGAAAAAGAAAAGAGAGAAACAAACGTACTGATAGATGATTTCTTTGTTTTCTGTGACTTCTCAGACACAAAGAAAGTCTTTTTTTTTTTTTTTTCCAGGGATATATTTCTCTCACTTATGGGCTTTGCTTACTTGGAGAACTGTCTGCTAATTTTAAATCTGAAGAGGCATGTAGAAGTCTTACAAAATGTACTGAAGGCTGGATTATGTGGGCTGGAGACAGCTGTTTTTAAAACCTCTAACTGAAATTTAGTAAAGAATGATGAGTGCTTAATTCCAGCTCACAAGGTCTGAGCAGCATTATTTGATTTAAAATGATTAAGATATTCAGCATCACTGCTCAAGAGTGGAAAAAAATAAACCCTTGTCATGAGATAGAGGCAAATTTGTATTTACATTGACTACAAAGGCCTTTAAAATCAACATTGCTGTCATAGCCATATAAATTATTTAGCAGTCCAAATGTTTTCCTGAGATCTGGATTTTTCACCATTCAGCTGCAATGGGAAAATTGAACTTAGGGTATATCTGTGGATTTTACCCATGTTTTCCCAGTGGACTGCATCTCTAAGGAGGAAAAGGGAAAAAGACAAAAGTAGGTCTAGGACAGACTTCAAATTTGGCTAGCACATTTTAAGAATTTAGGAATATTTTCTCTTTGGGGATAGACTGATGCTGCTTGAGACATCAAATCCACCAACTGGATGGGTTTTACAGATAGAAAAAAGAGTGGAATAAAAGACACTGAAAGCAAAGGAAGATCCCTATTGAAAGGCTCACTGCAGAGGATGGACTTCATTTCCTTGGCCACATCACTGTGCTTTCCTGGCCCTGGCTACAAAGGGACAGATAGACACTGGTCGGCTGTTTCTCCACCAGAGCTCCAAGAAACGATTCAGCAGATCATCTACCCCAGCCGCTTTACTCAGATAATCATACATTATCCTTACGGGCTCTGCAGGCTGTCAGCTTGCAATGAAGAGAAACAGTCACAGGAGGAGGGGATGGAGACGTGCGTCTGCCATCCAGACTAACACAGCTCCCAGGCAGGAGGAACAGCCAGCCGTAAGGGCTTCACCATCCTCATGCCTGAGTTCATTGAAATCCTGCTTCCCCCAGCCCCTCTAGGTGGGAGCCCTGGGCTTGAAAGCCCACAAGACACAAACATTAGGCCTATCTCTACAGAGTTAAAGGAATATATCTGCTATTTGAAGGGGTTCTCTTGTAGCAGTTCTCATTGTGTTTTCTCAGTTCATGCACTCTTCTTATAGTAATTGATTTCCCATATCTTCTGAATAGAAGACAAATCCTCTCTGAATTGGCTTCTGTTTCACAAAGCACATCGTGGGTAGTCACATGCAGGTGCAACGAAAGACCTACCTTTAGTAAACTCACCTTTGATAACGAGCTGGTCTCTGCGTTGCAGGTCAATTGGATGCAGCAGAAGGGTGATATACAAAAAACTTCAGCCCTATTGCTAGGAAATCCTGCAAGTATTTCTCCCGTCTCACAAACAGGAAGAAACGAGGAACCCACAGAAAACCAGCAGGAGCTCTTCATCCTAGAATTACTAGATATATTGGTAGTTTTTCAGCATTGAATACTAAATCAGTTTGCATTGTTCTGCAATGTTGATGTATACCAACAAAAAGACGTAACGGGCTTGTAATTTCTGGCTCCCCTTTGCCCTGAAGATCCTGTTGAGTAGGTGCTGGGGGTGGAGGTGGTATTCTTCTTATCCTGCTATAAAGATTTTCTACTGATGGACAAACGTGGAAGTTCACTTTAGTGGCTGGAAGCATGAGTGATCCAAGCCAGAGATTAGAGAGTTACTAGAAAGCTTGTAATTTTATGGAGTCTATGAACCTGATGATGGTGAGAGAGGGACAATTCTGCATTGACCTTTTGAAAATGAAATGTGCAGCTGTATTTAAATCAAACATTTCATGAAAATACATTTAATTTGAATTATATTCATTTTTTTTCTACAGAAAATGAGAATGAAACAACATATTTTGCTCACATTTCATTTTGTCATTTTGCCTTTTTCAGATTTAAAAAAAAATTTGTCTCTATCAAAGTGAAAAATGTCACAAATTAAAATAGTAAATTCCAGAGATTCTTGGATTTTGTGTAACACCCTTTTGAACTTCCTGTTTCCCATGTTTACGCAGTTTTTCAAAATGTCAAAAGCACCTTTTCAGGGAGAAAATAGCTGTCATCTTTACCCTTAGCTCCTGTAACCCTGGAGGCATTGCAAAGCCACAGGCTCTTTCCCGTTGTTCTGAAACACGTGCTCAAAGTTTATTCCTGGCATACTGGGGTTCAGGATGGTCTGTATGATCTTTCTTGGGCGCTTCCATCATAGAGATGGCTAAATAATGGTGCCAACCAGGAACTGTACTGCACTTAACAACCTCTCTCTCATCTACAGACAATCATTTACTGTGAGTTAGTGACTGCCATAAAATACAGAATTAAAAGACTGTTTTCTACCTGCATATAAATAATAAAATAAGCATATAGCACATGCATCACCGCCTGGAATAACTAACAAACAGTCATCTTAAGCTGTTCTCTCTTTCCCTCTCTTTTATAGTGCATTTATGAATTATGTTGTTTGCATTTATAATTATGGGACTGAACAGATGGTGGAAGGCTTATTTCAGAATGATGTGTTCATTAAAATAACCTACTCTGATCTGCCAAGTGATTGTTAACTGTAATCCCAATTTGATACTGAAGAGAGATATTTATTCTTTCTCTGTAAGTCCATCTGAAAGAAATAGAGCTTTGAGAAATGGACAGTATATTGAGTGTGAAGCTACAATGATGGTGCTGCATATATTCCAGATGGGAAAGCATTGAAGAATTGTGCAGCTGTGAGAGAAAGAAATACGCAGGGAAGGATAAATTGTGGATCAACACGATTTTCAAATCTAAGAAAAGTTTCAATTCCTTACTCAATTTGGAAGCTCAGTTCCACTTAAAATGTGGCTATAGACAGTTTCTACCTATGTGCAGCTTCTTCCTACAGTCTTTTGCCTTAGGTTGTTGGGTTCAATAATGGTAGTTTCCATTATTAAAAATGGGAATCTCTGCGCAGGCAAAACATAAATCTGAAGCGTACCTCATCTTGCGCAGAAGCATTTTGTCTTCCTCTGTTCCCAACAAGTGTTTACTTCCGTTGTCGCTTCTGCAAATGAGAGCTTTCGTGATGTGACTCGTAGTGACCATCAGCTATTTGCCTTCCGTCCTCAAAATCTTGTTTTCCCAGTTTCACCAATCTTGTAAGGCCTGTGCTGGATCTGGAGGCAATTCTGTGCACTTCAATTCCTTTGCAGTATTTTTTTTCCGAGACCTCCTGCCCCACGGATTTTCCCACTGAAACTTCAGGATCTGGTCTGAACTCAGATGAAAGCAGAGACATAATGTCAAGATTTCTGTGTTGCAATTGAAGGAATCTCTATTTCTCCAGTTCTAGCTATTATCCAGGTTCTCCTGGCTTTCACATCTCCTTGTGCATGTGTCCTACCCAGGCAGGCTACCTCAAGATGCCACTTGTGGCAGATCTTCTTCACTAAGCGGTCAGTCTGAAGACTGTGCTGCTGGTGAGCTGCTCAGAAACATAGTTTACAGCTTTCCTGTGGCTGGAAGCTTTGCTCTTCTGCACCAAAGCAACTGGCATCACTTGTGTATGGGATCACCAGAATTTTGCAGGCAAACATCAAAGTAAATAGTCGAGAATGAGAGGCAAAGGTGCGGGACTCCTGTCTGCGTGCCTGAGCCCACCAGGAGCAGAACTGGAGGTGGGAGGGATGGGAGGCCAGTAGAAAAGTTGGTTGGGTTCCCTAAAAATAACCAGAAATATTTGTATTTTCTGGGTTGCCTCTGCAAACATTGTCACAACCTTCAAAAATGCAAATTGGCTTTACAAAACCTGTTAACTGAGAAGTTTTCTGGGAGTTTCTAGTTGCATATGAAGGAAGAAATATAGGTTGAAATGTTTCATTTGGAGCGCTGGCAATCAACAGGCAGAAAAAAGGAGAAAATGAAAGAGATGGGCAGATGAGTGCTTGCTCATACAAAATTGCCAATAACACAGTGGTTAGATCAGTCACCTTGATAAAAAGCAGAAAAAAGGCCTTGAACGTGAAAAGTTGCAGACTTGCTCCAGATCAGAAATTGGGAAAATACTAGAAACTGTGAAAAGTTTTGGAGAATGGGGAAAGTATATTCTATACCACTCTGATTTTAGCTTGAAACTCATTATTTTTGACCAAGCAAGCAAGTCTTTATAATTGCATGTTTCTCAGATACTCTGACCTTCCTTAAACATCCATTCCAACCTGTTAAATCTCCTAATTGTAAATTAAATTAGCCTGTCCATTTTTTCGTGGCATGCTTTGTCTTCAAAAGGAGTTCGCCAGAGCTCAGCACAACAGATTTCTGCTTTAATTTGGACTACAGCATGCTACTGTCAGGCAAATATGAATAGAAATCTAATGCAGACTTTTCAGAGTTTTGTTTTTGCTGAAATGTAATGCTTGGTTTAATTTAAAATCTTTCATTTGGCATGCAAGCAGTTAACTAAAATATTAATATAAAATATTATTATAAAATATTAATAAAAGACACTTCAAAACTAACAAACTGCAATGCCTTTAAATGAAAAATTTTCCTTGTAATTTTACAGAATTATTGCCTTATTTTTAAAAGACAAATTCAAAGAAACTGGCACAAACTCAGGAAAACTTTCAGAGCCACAAAACCTGCGGATCTGTTTATTTCCTTATTATTTCAAATTTTTAAGAATGTCACAGTTAAAGCTATGCTCCTTGCCCGACTCTGCCATGCCCAAGTTCCCTCAATCATTCCAGGAGGGATTCACTAATGAACCGCTGGCAACAAACCCCAAATCCCAGTACAGGGATGTCAGAGGACCCAGACTCATTTCAGTTAGGGGTAATTTCCCTGAGCTGTGTGACGGCAAGTGTGGGGTCAATAGGAGCAGAGTATATTACAGGCTTCAAACAATTCAATGTGAATAGCTAAGAACAACACTTACTTCACAGAATTTGATACAGGGTTTTCCCCTTCCATTCTTACTTTACAAAGGAGTATTTAAAAACTCAGGCAGTAACTATTCTGCATTTAAAATATAAAAGCTATCAAAAAAAATTTGCAAATACAATGAAACAATGGTGCTTCTCATCTTTCCATATAGTTCATGTCTAAACTTCCCCAGATTTTATGGCCACCTGTATCCCGCTGAGGCCCTGGTAGTACTGGTAACAGCTCAGACATGTCTACCATAAATGCACCCATCCACCTACTGCTGCAGCAACATTAACCACTCAGTGTCTAAACATGTGTACAAAATCTCTTCTCTACCCTGGTGACATGTCCTTCATTTTCTGGGCAGAGGGATGGATTTAGGTGGCAAGGACCCAGGGAGCAGAGTTAACAGCTCCCGGTACGCCTGCACAGAAGCAAACCATTCCCAGTCCAGCCCAGGGACATCTGCAAAACCTCACCTCAGTCTCCAGTGAATTTCAGGACAACAGGAACCACCTCCTGCCAGTTCAAAAGTGGAAGCAATAAATAACGTAAACAGGTGTATTGGGAAAGGATTGCTAAACAGAGAGCAAGGGCAGCTGCACACTTTATGATGCTGTGGTCTCCTCCACGAACAGGCCTCCAGCCCAGCTGAAAGCTTCACCATGCTTGGGACCATGCTGCAAAGAGCAGAAAATGTTTGTCTTTGCTTCCTTAATGAATCTTACAAGTTGGTGTGGGGAGTAGCTCTGCAAGGAAAGAAAGTGGGAAGATTATAACCACTGCATCGTCCTTGGTATTTTCTCCCTGACTCTTGCCGAGTTCCCAGAATAATGCTGGAGATTCTTGTTCTACACAGCTCCCCTCTGCAGCACTGAGAGTTAATCCAACCAGTTAATTAAAGAGTCCATTGGACTTCCAGCCCAGCTGAAAGCTTCACCATGCTTGGGACCATGCTGCAAAGAGCAGAAAATGTTTGTCTTTGCTTCCTTAATGAATCTTACAAGTTGGTGTGGGGAGTAGCTCTGCAAGGAAAGAAAGTGGGAAGATTATAACCACTGCATCGTCCTTGGTATTTTCTCCCTGACTCTTGCCGAGTTCCCAGAATAATGCTGGAGATTCTTGTTCTACACAGCTCCCCTCTGCAGCACTGAGAGTTAATCCAACCAGTTAATTAAAGAGTCCATTGGACTGTCAGAAACAGCAGGAGATGCAGAAGCAATTATCTCCAAATTGGTCATCATCACAATTAAAGTACCATTTGGCAAGTATGTGAATAGCCTGCAGCAGGGTCCCTTTATAATGGGTAATGCCTTTTCATTATTGGGCTTTATCGCTGGGTGGTGGTGGTTATGATATGAGTAAAACTGTCAGGTGAAATGACAGTCACACTTGCCCCCAGTTCTGGGAGGAGTCAGATGCAGAGGCAGCCTGGGATGCTATTTGTAATTGATCTTAGAGTTTAACATGCCAGAATATACAAATCCCACTGAAGGAACTTGTAGGCAAGAAAGCTGAGCAACTAATTTGCTGCAGATAACTCATTTAATGCATTTAAACCTTTTTAAGTTTTTTTCCTGCTCGTAAATTATGGCTTCCTCAGATACATTCATTACTCAAACCTACTTGACAAATTTCTCTTGAAACATTCAGCCCACACATGCAGGTTCTGAGTGCTGTTGTCTGCTCATGGTTGGTAGGATAAATCCTGCAGTGCTTGGCTTCTCCACCGGGTAAGAGCTGAGGCACATCATTTGTGTGTTCATGTAGGTGAGGTACAAAATGAGCTCCAGCTGCAGCTCTGCTTTCTCTCTGAAACTTGCTTCCCATAGATACTGATACCTGGAAAATTAATTGTGTTTTCAGAGAGCAGATCAGTTAAGACACAGTGCTGTGAAAAAAAACAGGGCTGTTATAATCCTGCCTGTTATGTTATCCAACATTAAATTGGTGCCACGTAACTGGCAGGTAGCTTTGAACTCTCATTTGAAGGGAGAAACTACAATATGTGAAACAACCTGGTAACACAAAAGCCTACCAGCGCAGGACTCCTTTAACACTCCTGGAGATGTTGGTATGGTTTTTAGGAATGATGTGCCAGTAGCAGAGAAAAAAACCCGTCACCCCTGCAGTACAACTTTCGCACCCTGCATACGAATGGTCTTTCCTCCTCTTCTACCCATCCTCTTTCCCCACAGGGTAAACAGTTGGAAGTGCTGAGCTCACTGCCAGAGGCTTCAGACAGACACTTTGAGCCACAGGAGATCCTGGGACATCTTAATGCCTTCTCGTTAGCTTAATCCATCTTTGTAACAAAGAGCACCGCCTGCTAATTTGCTGATCTTGCCCAACTGTTTTCTGACTACTGCAGAAGAAGAAGAGGAAAGGTTTGGCTCTTCGGGTACCCTGTCAGCGTTCAGTGCCTGTCTGTTGTGCTCCTGAGCAAGTCCCGAGTTGCTCTGAGCTACGTCTGCTTTGTTCAGAGAGCAAGGGGTCTTCCTGGCTGTTGTCCTCTGTATCACCACCAGTAGCAGAGATGTTGCCGCGCGAGAGGTCTCTTTGGTGGATTGCCTCACAAGGTGTGCCATGTCCAACCTGGTATAGAAAATTTAAATTATGTTATGGCTTGTAAGCTTTATGGTCGTCTAATCAGAGTGTCTGTTCAGTGTTAGACGCAAAGTGTCTTTTCTTGTTTCTTACATCGAGTCTGTATCTTGTTGGTAGAACTGGCACATTTGTTGAAACGTGGACCTTTATTTAAACTGATGGAGTAGTAAGGAAGTACGTTCAATGGATGGATCTGCACACACAGTGACCTGTATTAAGGCGACTAAGCCTGACCATGTTTGTAAAATAGCATCTAATACATTGGAGGGTAAATTCCTCCAGGAATATTCACTAGAACAAATTCAAATGGGCATTACAGTTTATACCCTGGCTTTCTCTTTGAGCCCATGGCTGATATACTGGAACTAATGGATGCATCATTTGCAGGATATTCATCTACTTTCAGATGCCATTTCAGTGGCATTGTGAGCACTTTAATTAGGAGCCTGAGTCCCAAGTATACTCAACGGAGAAAGAGATGCATCCAGATTAATAATGCCAAGTAAACTGATGTCACAGTATCAGTTTTTGAATATGTAGACAATGAGGAGTTCCTGACCTTTTCTCTAATGGTTATTCAAACAAATCCCAAGGTGATACTTCTTCCCCCTCTGCTAACAGCAGAACTGCTATATTCTTCCATTTTCTTAGGCTTTTTTCTTTTTTTTAAATCTTTATTGGGATTCAGATGTTATAGGTATGTCTTAGATGTTTGTTACTAAGAGAAATAATATATCTACATGTCTAAACACCTGGGAAAGTCTTAATAGAGCCCTGATTTCCCCAATATGCATTTGGACTAGGGAAAAAAACACGTTTTTACAGTTATTTTTTGCAGCTTCTTACTTCTGGACCTCCTCAAAAAATGGTTTGGTTCAGCTTTAGTTTAAATGAAATGGACCACCAAGAGAAGATACCTGGCTTGCTCTGTACCCCTTCAGGGGGTTTGCAAACAAGAATGATTTGATGTGAAATTCTAGTAAGATGTGCTAGATCAGTTTTCCTCCAGTTAGCCAACATTTTTGCTATCACCTCATATCTGCTTATTCCTACTACGCATTGCACACCACATAGGGAAAAGAGCTGTATGTCACTAGCAATCTAAATCAACAGTTCTGTTCAGGGTACCACGTTGAGATGGGCAGCATGAAAGGGGCTGGTAGATGAAGCACAGGTAAGAAACTGGAATTCCTTACAACTGAATTCTGCTTTTCCATATCTATCCCAAAGCCTGGAAAAGTATCAGAAAGGTACATAGATGACACGATACCTCCAAAGGACATGAACCTGAAGAGCACTGGCTTAATAAGACACACCAGAATTGGCACTAAACCCAACTTTGCAATAGACAGAGTCTACTTTGTTTTGTAAGTGGAAATGCCCTGTAATGTTGGTCTTGGTTCCACCTGAAACAGCATTCACTTCCCAAGCTAATCTCAAATGATTCTTTGAATGCTGGCATTGAAGACATTAACCGAAATGCGTTCAACATAGTCCACCCACAGATGATCAGTGTTTCATACTTCTTTGGTCTGGTTTCCTCTCATTACCAGCTGCACCTTAGTTACATGAAAACCAACAGGGTCTTGGTTTTCAGGGACTGCCCTGACTGTATCAAACTGAAGGTTTCCTGTCAAGGAGCAAAGTAGGGATTCACATTTGTTTAACGTGGGATCCAGATATTTGAAAGATGTACTGTCTTAAGATGTACTTTGGGGTTTTTGAGAACTCATTTTACATAAGCCTATCCTGTTAACTACCACTAACAAATCTTCCTTTGTGTTTTTCCACTTGCAGGTACACTGTTTTACGTAACGGGCATCATCAGGAACACGAGAAGCTTCCCATCCACAATGATCCTGAATCACAGGAGTCTTGTTTCTAATCACAGTCCTAGAAGAGGAATAGCCTAGCTGAAGGAACAGATTCCTTTTAGGATATCCAAAGGATTCATGGACAGCAGGACTTTATGAAAATTCATTCATCTGCGCTGTCACGGTGCCTCTTCTACTGACTTCACACACATGTCCAGCTGCACATGTGTAGATCGATGGGGGCGTGGGATGGTACATGAGCAGAATGGCTGAGACTTTCCTGTATCTGCAAGGACAGCTGAACTATATGACAGTGTCAGAGCCTTACTCCAGGACTGAGCCAATTTCTGCCAACGTAAGGAAACAACACAGATACAAACTACCCAGTGCAATGACTTAGGTTATTCCTTTCCAGCTGCCGTCCATGCACAAGCCACCTCTCTGTCCTGTGGTGTCATGATGTTAAAGATTACAAACTCTGGCTAAAGCCCTAGCATGATGTGAGACTAAATGCCTGCCTGCAAGATGCTGCTCATCAGTGAACGGATGCTGTCAGGAGAGAAACAGCACTACATTTTCTTAGACAAAATAAGAGGAAATGTTTGCCTTTTGATTGTAGTTACTGGTAAAAGGTGAGCATGAGCTGCTGATTCACCCTACCCTGCAGAGCTTTCTTTGTAAATGCTTTTATTGTGTTTCCTGGCCAAGTATATAATGCTGACAAACTGGAGTGGAACCTACAGAGACATTCCACAGCTAACAGACATCCCTGCAAGCACCGCTTCAATCCAGCCCAGTTGCTAAAAGGTAGCGGCCATCCTCTGCTATTCAGAGGCCAGTGGACTGGATGTGGGCCTCGAACGCCAGGCAAGCTGCTCGTGCTGTCCTCATCTAAGCAAACTTTGGGCATACTTACCAAGAAGAAAGGTTGGCCAAGAGACAGAGTCAGTCTGTAATAGATCACTAAGTGCCATCTTGAAAAATATACCATCTAATAAACTTTTCTAGTTACATTAGGAAGACAGAGCTCTATTTACATTTTCCATCTTTATTTTTTTATTAGTTTCTGTTCGCTTCCAGTTGAGGCAAGAAGTTACAAGACTTTCAAATATCGCCACACGCACATCTTTGTTTGCAAAGATCTCGGTCCTTAGCTGCTTCCTGCATGTAAATGTTGCTATGTTCCTTGAGAGATGCTTCCACCTTCACATGGAAAGGGTTGGCAAGGCTGCAGACATCACAACTTTGGGAAAATTATTTTCACGCAGTGGAAAATATGCAGGATGAAGACTACAGGCCTCTACCCTTTTTAGATGAAGATCTAACCCAGAGATGCCATCCTGAGCCTAGAAAATAAAATTGTACTTTGTTATATTGTGTAATCCTGTACAGATATTTTTAATGTAAAAAGAAAAGGTGACATTATTTATTTATTTTTTATCAAGAACACATGGGTTTTTTCATTAAAAGCTTCTCACACAGGAGCTTAACATTATATGTATTATTATTTAGTAATATTTCTGTTACTATGTGACAGGTACTTACTGTAAACAAACAAATAACTCCTGCTTTGAACAAACAAAAATGTTGTTCAGTAGGAAAAAAAAAAGTGCATGATAAGAACAACTGGCTTCCCTGCCATTGTGTGTGACATCTTTAAATAATTCTTCTCCACAGAAGTCACTGATAAAGCTTCACATCATTTTCCTTTAGGATTCAAAAGAACACTGGGCAGAAACAGCCCTAATTAGGAGCAGCCAGACACTTAACAATGTAGAAAATTGCTAGCAGTTAGAAAGAGAGACAACCTCTAGGTGTTCGTGGTGATAGGTGTTGATGGGAAGAACATGATCTCTATGAAAAGAGGAGGTAAGACAATTTGAGCCAATTCCTGATTTACCATTAAGAACAGTTCACCAATGACCTGCTTTTACAGGATTGTGTTTCCAAAAGAACTTGTTATCAGTTCAACTCTATTGTTAACACCGAAACAGGAACAAAAATAGGCCATTACTGAAAGTTTTGGGAAAAAAAAGTTATCGAGGGCTGCTTCAATCCTATGATCTACACACCTCTGTGGAACTGCTCGCATGGAGTCTTGTCTGGATTTGGGTACGCAAGACTGCAGAACAGGTTGTATTGGTTTCATCTCAAGTATCAAATTTCTTCAATCCTAGAAAATCTTTCCTCTGTCCCCATTAAAAAGCATCAAAATATTGGTGTGAAATTTCTTGGAGTGATATGGAACCAGCAGCATGGGGATGCTAAAGTGATGGTGTTCTTTGTTCTGTTGTTGAAGTGTTGTTTTCTCCTATATTTTTATGTGCTTTAGTAATATATCTCTTCTAAATTTAAAATTAACTTATCAACACTGAATTTTACTCATGGGCAATGTTCAGAAAGCACTGTCAATGGGATTGGTAGCTCACTAGCCAAAATGGTCAACTGAACCAACTGGAGAAAAGGCTCCAATTCCAAGCACCGTATTTAAATGAAATACCAAACACGAAATGTCTGTGTTCTGTGTTATCTCTGGCTAATTGCTCACTGGACTCAGTAAACCTGTCATGAACCACCTGGCAGCTTCTGCTTAATAAATCAATTTTCTCAGCAATGCTTCTGTGAACCCAAAAAATGACATGGTCCATCATCAATAATGTTGGAATTTCTACGGAAAAGATGCTGTCTCATGGAAAGGACCTGTACTTGATTTCCTTTGCTAAAGGTACCTGCTCCCGTAGCCTCCGAGTTCACCATCCCATTGACCATTTTGGCTAGTGGTGTCAAGAGTCTGTGCCTGTGCTGAATAATGTGTAATACATTGGCTGTTTCTAAAAATAATAAATCCTCTATGTACATTGCAGTAAACTCCAGCTCATGCTCATTTCTTGCACTGTTTTCACTCAAAACTTAAGATGCTACCAAGTAATAATTTCCAACTGCCTCACAATATACTCAAACATCTATAAAAGCAAGGGAGAATTTGGCCTCATTGCTTTGAAAATACTGATGAGCTCTTGGGTTAGAGTGCAAGCATTAATGTTTATCTACCGGAGCAATCCTGCCTCCCTGCACCACGTTCTCATGAACGCTTTGCTTTGACTGTTAGTGAGCTTTCTTTCTCCCTTTCCTGTGCTGTAGTCACCTCATCTCTCACTATCTGCTCTGAGAGATGTCACTACTATGGGCATCACGCTCAAGATGGATATTTGCAAATAGGATTAGACATAATTCTGTGTGGCTCTGAGTTTCCCAGTGAATTTGACTGAAAAAGGATGCTTCTTTCCTCCTTCCTTTCTGTCTCTTTCCCACCATCTCTCACAGATTCACTCTAATAATCATATATTTATTTCTTCACATATACACACTAGTACTCATCAGCAAATTACCACACCACTACATTTACGATCTGGGAACATTTTACAGTTTTTTTGAATGCAGTAAGCCTCAAAAATGTTATGCATGATGCCTGCTGTAGCTGTTTTCTTGGATTACAAGTGATTACACTTTTCCTCGCCAGAGATAATGTGCTAGCAGAACAGCTCACTAATAAGAAATTGGCTGGCTGGGTTTTTGCTAAACTATCTTCAGGAGGCTGATCTGTCAACACAGTTGTATTTCCATATTTCTGTGTTTTTCTAGGCTCCAGAAGCATTTCTGAGCTCTTGGATGACATTTGTTAGCAGGGCATGTGCCCAGACAACCAAATCCGAAGATGCGTTGAGGTTATTTGTGCTGAAAGGTGAAAGCAGAGCAACAACAAGCTGACTACTTCTGAGGCAGACTGAAAACCTAGCCTAACACTCAAACTCTGGGCTGTTTGACTTTAAGTGGGCCCTAGACAGTCTCAGGATGCAGAACACCACGAGGCAAGCCATCCTTTCTACTGAGTAGCTTTCCATGTCTCTGATTCTCAGTTTACTCAGACAGAAACCAAGTCACAGCCATGTGGCAAAGTAAAATTCAGAGACATAATAAACACATCACCAATGGGAAGCAGTGTTCATAAAGCAGAAGCTGCAAGGAGGAGTGCATAAGAGGCCATACACTTCCATTAGCTGATGATCGAGCAAAACTTGGGAATAGTGCCTGCAGCGTGATATAGGAACATCTTACAAAATTTGACAGCCAAAGCTCAAAGATGTTGTAAAGAGATGCTGTACACAATGCACTTCTACACTTGTGTCTCCAACACCATCTGTGATAAATGCCAATGGCAGCCAGAAGGGAAACAAGAAATTATAACCACTTACTTCCTCTCCCTCCAGACAGTAGAAGGACCAAGTCCTTCCACAGACAATGAGTACCTGGCCGGCTAAGAAAAGGGAGAGGGAAAGATTCCATTTACTCCCAGAATACACCATCCTGCCACACAAATTTGTACAGCTCCTAAAAGGGAGGATGCCCTGGTCAGAGCAGAATTTTGTGGAAAGAAACCTAGAAAAGAAAGAATTTGGCACAGGGGCACCATGCTAAACTAGGTGGTACAAACAGCCGTCTGGAGGCTCAATTCATAACCTCATTTGTCCCTCCCAAAATACTCTGACATTTATGAAAGTCTGAGAGTACCAAAATAATCACAATAAATATGCAGTACGTACTGAGGAAAGTAAATGGAAAAGAAATCCTAAGTAGCCAAAAGGTTACCAGGAAACCTCATTTTTAAAGGTTAAAACATAGTTTCTATATGGTCAGAGAACTTGCTTTTTAAAGGTTTCTGTGCTTATCAAAATTGGTTTAGTCAAAGCTAACTCATTGTGTTTGTCACAACACAGTGAACCCCTGTGAAGCTCATACTATGTGTTTCTTTGCAGTCTGATAAAATATGAAGACTACAGTGAACCCATGATACTAATGGCAAAAAAATTCCCTGCAATTAACAGTTTATACAAGTTTTGTGCTATTATTCAGTTACATAAATAACCAAATTCCACTGTTAAAGCAGAGAAATTAGTTTGCATTCCCATCCATTAATTACTGATTTTCACCAAAGGGAATAAATTTACCAGACATTTAAAATTGACACATATGGGTCATGAATGAATACAAAAAACATAGAACATATTCAGTTTTCAAGCATTCATAGTACACTTCTGAACACTATAAAGTAAAGGTTAAAAGGGGATGAAGTTGCTTTTGGTAAGTAAGTAGATGTTACTTTTTTTAATGTGCCTTAAAATATCACTTTTAAAATCAGAAAGTAGCACGGACTACATGATAGATTTTTCTAGCACCTTAACACCATCCAGTAATGCATCCTGAGGAGTAAGACAGAATACTTTAAGCAATAACAATTTATTACTTTGAAGAGAGAAAGAGGAAAGGCAGACAACTGCTTAAAATCCATTAGTCCTGGCACACAGCATTTCCCACCTTCCCTAGTCTCACCAGCTAGTTCAGTTCTACAGACCACTTTGTTTGTTTTTTTTTTTTTTAATGAATACTCCCAGAAAATTGTTTTATTGCCTCTCTGCCTGGTAATAAGAAAACATTATGTGGTTTTTTTAGCAGGTGATGCTTTTTTAAAATCACCTCTAAAAGCACATTCACTTTTATTTCACTAATCTTTCTCCTCCTCAGCTGCACAATCACACTTACATACCAAAACAAAGTGTGAAGTCAGTGTCTTCTCTTTATATTGCACACAAGTCAAAAGTCTATTCCTCACGAGAAGGAACAATATTGTTCAACTTTTCCTGTCACATCCCGGTCTCTTTGTAGGTATGTTTACCAATTCTGCTTACCAAGTCACTGTTGCTGCAGAGACTAATCAAAAAATGAGATAACAACCTGCTGCTTCCCAATTCAGAAGAGTCTTTTACGATGCTAACAAGATCCATAATAGTCACATACATGCAGATGCCTTCAAAGAACTTCTCACACTTTTGTAAGGCTTGACTCTCCTCCACAAAAGCAACAGCAGATAACTGAAATCCAGAACCTCATCAACTGGCTTTTTCTTAAATGAGTACTATTTACATTACCCTCCCTTTGGGCTCAGTCCACTAAATCCAGCTGGGCCTCCCTCAGCTGAGACCCAGAAGAGAAAAGCTGTAACTTAATAGCTTAATTTTTAAAGTACTGATTTTTTTTTAATATTAACATTTTAGAGCTTGTGAAATTTTTAAACTTTATTGATATTAGTCCGTTATTTTAAGACTAATAAAACTAACATAGCATATGTGTAATAACATGGCAGATGGCTAGTTGAACCACTTCTATTTTTTTTTTTTGATGTTTAGCATTAGTTAACCTGCATGTTTGCTTTCTATACAGAATATTTTAACTTTGCAATAAGTCAGCCACTGTCCTATTTGACATATAAACATGTATTTGTTTCCCTCAGGGGGAAAGAATAAAGTTACTATTTATTCTGCAAGCACATTAGAGACGTTAGTATTGATTATAACCATTTGTTCTGTCTTTCTAAGTGCTCCTTTGGATTTTTAGACCTGTTGTTACAAGAGTGGCAAACACATTCATTGGAAAGCTATGGGCTAGTGTACCTTTTCCCCAGGGATAAACTGTTAGAGAATTTTAAGAGAGAAATCTTTTAATCGAATCCTTTAATTGGATTATGTTGCTCTGTGTTGGTCAACCTTCCTAGCACAGCAAATCGTGTGGGTCACTCAAGTGCCAGGCAAAAGGAGAGCTCTGTGCTCCAGCCTTGACTTCGTGTCACCTCCTCTCCTTCACACCTATTCTGTACGTACGCGATGCGCACCGTCTCAGAGTTTCTCTTATACCGTGGATCCTGTGCAGCAAAGACACACAGTTAAGCACTTGTCTTTTCTCCTGAAAGGAGGAAATTTGTGTGTTTGTCAAGAAAAACGGCAAGTGGGATTAAGCTGGAGGACTTTTTCAGGTAATAACTGAGCACACTGTAGGTTCTCTGGGTAGACAAGAAAACAGTACATGCACCAGCTCTGCAGAGTGTGTACTGCAAGCACAGAGTATGAGCAAAGGGACTACAGGGCCTCCAGAGAAGGCTCTGAAGAGCTCATCCAGCTCCATAGTCACATTTCAGCCCCTCAAGGTGCTCATAAGAAAGGGAAAAATGGGGAGATGGCCTGATTTATGTCAGAGTGTATTTAAAAAAAACCACAAACCACAACACCCCACCCCCAAAAAAACCCCAAAACCCATTAAATTATGCTTATCATACAATTTTTAGTTTTTCTGATGCATGCTTTGCATGTTTTTGCCTGGTCATGGGGCTAAAAAAATCCTTATTATATTCTCATCCACACAACCATGTTATTTTGAGGTCAGTTACATTTTTCTCCACTGCATCCTCTCCTCAACTCGGATGAGATTTGTAAAGACAAGTGGATCATTCTCCTCCACCTCTTGCAGTCAAGGAATGACCTACCATCCTAGGTAATCCAGCAGTCAGGCAGAGAATCATGCAGGCTTGTCAATGACATACACTTACCCCACTTGGGTTCTTGCAATGCTATTAACCATCTTGAGCAATTAGATAACTCTGCTTGGGACTTGAAATATTAAAGCATCTAACAACAGGCAGTACAAATTCTGTGTTGTGGAATATGGCTCTGTTCAACATAATGGGGATAAATAATATTAAGAGCTCCATGTTTTTGCCCTCCAAAGAATTCAAAGAACACAGTTTGGAGAGGCAAAGAAACGTAAAGCTCTTACAGTGTAAGACAAAGATTTCTTCAGTGTGACAGGAACCATGGAGATAGTGTGTTTCTTCACAAAAGCAGACAGTATTTTTGCCTACAGAAGGAGATCTAACAAATACCTACACTATCATCTTGGGAAATAAAATCAGAACAAAAGTACATATCAAGGAAAGGGAGTCAAACAAAATCCTTCCGGCGTTTGAGAGCTATGGCTGACTGAGTTGTTGGTTTCCTTCCACAACTCAGCTGCTCATGGAAAGCTTATTGAGAATAGGCTTAGGAAGGTTACAAGCACGTTAAGCAACTCAACTGTCTGAAAGTACTGAGTATGTGCAGTTGTCACACTTAAAGAATAGCAACTAAAATCTCATCTTTCAACTAAAAACTCAGAAGAGGCTCATTAGTATCCCATTACAGTACTAGATTTTGTTCAAGTATTGCTAGAGATAAGGACACGTATGCCAGACACACATCATTACAATTCAGATACATTTGAAAATACAATTCTCGGCTTTTAAAATTATTTGCCTGTATTATTAGTACTTGATTATCCCATGAAATTGCAGTCCTAAGTTTTCCAAGGGTTATGGAAATCTTTTTCTTATTAACATTAAAACTTAAAATTATTTTTAGTTGTTCCCTGGAAAAGATTAAGAAAAGCAATAGTGGATTTTCGCTGAAACACAATGTGATTATAATTAGTAAGACAGTAAAGAAAGAGTGGCTTTTTTGTAATGAACTGGAAAAAGTAAAGAGCTTTCCACGGAGACTTTATATTCAGAAAGAAGGAAAAGTAATGATGGTTGCTTAGAAGACCATAAAATTAAAGAACTTTTAGAAGCAGGCTAACACACATTATTGCAAACAGTATATTTCCAAAAACACAAGTATACGCAGCACCTTACCTGTACAGTAGGAACATCTGTAAATGCCTTAATAAAATCATCCTCATCCACAGCTCCAGCTCCTCCTTCTTTAGAAAAACCTATATATATATATATGTAAAATACTGTTAAACAGTATGCAATGCACATCCAGGTTTTCAAACTGACATAAGGATCTTTCACAGTACCTCTTTTCAAACATTTAATATAACTTGCAAAAATCCTGAACATTCATTATGTATAAAATGCAAGGCATTGAACTCTGGTTTTACTACGAATAACAAGAAAGTTAATTTTTTTTTCTTCAAAAATGAACAATTCTGAACAGCTTCCAATTTGACAAAAGTAATGGTTTCATTTTATTATTTTTATTTTTGTGTTTAATTGGAAACATGTTTAGTACAACCAGTCCTCTAGTAGCTGTTTGCATAGAATTCTGAGACCTGCATCCTGATAAGACAAATATTCCCAAATAAACCATACAATTTCAAATTATTTACCAAAGCAAGAATAATTTGTCATTAAATGGCATTCCCCTGGATGAATTTTCACCTTAACTCATGTGCCATAAACAATCAGCCCCACAATGCATAGTAGCCCTACACAATCCCTTTACCTTGTGCTGCCCTGTATTCTCATGAGGAACTAAGACGTATGAGGTGCATTTCTCAGTCTCAAAGCTCCAAGAACTTCAATAAAGAAAGCAAGGACATGGTGAAGGGAATGTTGTGTTGGAGCAAGATCTGAACTCCCCTGATTGGCAGCCACCTTGTCAGAGCACTCATACCCGTGGGTGTTCCACACTGGGGCTCCAGGATTGTTATCACCTGGAGGAAGATCCCAAGAACCTTCCAGACATATTGCTAAAAAAACTGTAAATCATACCAAAAATATTTTCTCTCCGAAAGCCTCCAGGTCAGCTGTGCAAATAGTAGAGCAGCTACTTCTGTGCAAGCTAAATGAAGGGCCTATTCTCACATAACAAGCAAAGATTGCCTCAAGTACCAAGCAAAAGGATTAGGGAAGAACACCAACAGGTAACCTGCTGGTTTCACACTGGCATACAGTTGCCAAATTTCATGAAACCTAAAGCAACTCTAAAAAAGAAAACAATTTGGAAACAGTGCCTGTTTTTTCCTTTCTGGCAAATACTAGGGTTACCAAGAAAGCCCTGTTTTTAAAGGAATGAACTCAAGCATGCTATAAATCAATGAATGAGGTCATCAGATCCAAGCTGTACTACAAGCCTAAAATTCCAAGTACAAGGTGAAACTTGGCAGAATCCTTCATTACCTTCAGCAATTGAATCGGGCAGGTGATATGTCAAGATAGGTTAACTGCCTAGAGATAATCAGTCCAGTAGAAAATTTCCTTCTTGAGAGGAAGAAAAAAAATCCCAAGTGCAAATGAGCATTTGGGAACAAGGGTCTTGTCTCAACTCCTTCAGAGTGAGGCCAAGAGGATCGATGGCAGAACATCCTCCCTAACTTGCAGAGCACAGCTGAAATGGAGGCACCAGGCACAGAAGACATGTATTTCACTAACTACAGAAGAAATAAAATGAGGAAAAAAGCGGTTAAGGTTGAGTGACAAGTAAAACAAAAAGCTGGGACTTCTTGACAAATGAAACCCTTGGTGGTTGCACTCTTCAAAAATGTTTCACAGTTTACATCTCCTGTCTAAAATGCAGTGTTTTTATACTTGTGCAGTTTGGAAACATGAGGATCCACTACCACTACAAATTTGACGTCAGACTTACTAGATCTTAACACCTCTACACTGGACAACATCTCGCACAGGCCTTTGTGGGTGCTTAGTGTAAAAGCCTGGAGCAGTAATGGAACGATACGGGCTCTGTAAATGTCAGTGCTTGAGGCAGTCAGCAGCAGTGCTGCCTCGTGAGATACAGGGAGACAGGGCTGCAGCCCAAGCACGCCGGCAGGTCACGTTCATGAACACCAGACAGACAAATGAATCCTTGTGGGGAAACGTCTCTTCCGCCTTTAACCTTCCCAGTTCTTTCAACATTGAATCTATTTCTGTTTTTAGACTTGATAAAGGCAATGAATAAAAAAAGGAAAATCAGCAGAACAATTAGAAGAATTCTTCCAATAGGTTCTCAAAACCCGTTTTCACGTAGTTCAGAACTGTCATATGTGACCTGCTCCTATTGCAGGAGCCGATGCCTGTCTAAGCATAATTAAGAATGGAAGTATTTACCACAGTGGCCGAAAAATGAAGGTGATAGCTTCCATTTGCATTACACCACAGAACATTGCCTTTGTGCCTACACTCCAGTTGCCGTGTGTGAGCAGAGCTTAGAAGGGGCTGACAGTGGAAACAGAGGGACTGACAGTGTTGGAGCTGAGAGGTATTTGTAGAGATGCGTGGGAAGCCCTTACTTGCTTCTCACCCACACGGTGCTTGGCTCCAGTCTACATTTTCCACATTCAGCTTGTTTGAAGGCTAAAATATCCACCCCATTCTCAACACAGAAGCCTCAAAGAGAGGGGAAGGGAGTATGCACGTGCAGAGGACTTGAGCAGAAAAAACAAACTCAGCACAGGGAAAACCTCTTTCTCTGTTCTCTGCACATTCCTAGTCACAAGCAGATGACGGGGCACATGCAACCACCACTTGCTTACAGAGATACTGTCCTATTAACAAGCTTCAGTCATTACTGGCTGGGCTTTACTTGCAATCGTAGGAGCCCACACCTTGGCCTAGCACATCTGTCTGAAGGAGTCTCAGGTCAGAGGGGCACCGTGATGCTGGTCAAGCTTGCACAATGCGTGCAAATCAAAATGCACTTGTATGAGCAATGAAAACCGTTGTTAGGGTCAGCTTGATTTTGAGCAGTATTAATCCCTCGCTCCGGAGAGTCTCTTCCTTTTTTGCCCTCTGGTCCTCCATGATTCTCTGTTATAACAAAGGACACTTCTGGGTGAATGTGCATTAGGAATGTGCCAGGTAACCACTGCAAACTTGAATATGAGTCAGAGATGAAGGCTAAGATACCTTGTCTTTGACTTCAGCACATTTCAAAATGGCTTTTCTTTTGCTCTGCCTTCTCCTACTGATACTATAGGATCAAGAGCTCTGTAAATAATTAGTAAGAGTGTATTAATTGCACCTAAATGCCATTACACATCTCACAATACCTCTCAATTTACATATTACCAACAAACATCTTCAACCTAAAAATCATCTGACCAAAGGACTGGGGATTTTAGCACGGAATACACTCAAAAGCCGCTCTGCTCAGAAAAGATGAGGAAGAATCAAAAGGTGTTTATGATATTTATTGGCGTCAGCCTGACTTTAAAGTGTGCAACTGAACTAACCCTTGGGCCCAAACTGTGTCCATTTAATTCCTTGCACAGATGAAAAATACATAACAATGCCAGGAAAATGATGGTTTCTTGGAGCAGGCAGCCCACATACGGCAGACTCTGAGTCATTCTGAAGTTTTCCTCACCCATCTTCGTAAACGAGAAAGCCAAGGAGAGCTTTTTCATTCTGCAACTGTCAATTGTAAATCCTTCCATGGTTTAGGATCCAATCTGTTTCTCTGCATTAGATTTCCTCAGCCATCTCCGAGTACTATCATGCCAAAAGGCAATAAATCCTTTGGGGTTTTTTTCTACTAATATGAATTCTAAATAAAAATATACAAAAGCTTTTAGTTCTTTCAATTTTTGTATAGCTTAATATTTCTGAATCAAAGTGACCACACATTCACCCAGCCTCTTACAAAGACTTACCTTATCACAGGAACTTTCTCACTTAGATTTGGGGTAAATTTTACTTAAATTATATCTGTTGCTTTAACTCAGTTCCATTACTTCCATTAAACTGAACTGAAATTGCCTATGCCATTTGGAAATCTAGTAGATTTCCTGTCAAGTGTATGCTTATTACTTAAAGGATTTCAAAGATTTGGCAGAAGAGCCTAATATTATTTCAGCATACATTATTTGACAATTTGAGAATTCTGTCATTTTTTAATTATTTTAATTCTTTTTCAGTCAGTTGATAAAAAACCCCAGAGAAACCATATACATCTTTCCTGGACCACAAGAGAATGTGAATGCAACGCTAGCTGATGTCCCTTGCACAACAGCTGTAGTGCCAAGGTCTGTCATCTCCAAGAGACTGTAGTTTGGGCTTTCCAGACCTCTGGGAAAAGAGGAAAATTTATTTCCTTGCTCAGTAAGTGGCACACTTGACTTCCTTGAAACTGTCTTCCAGGTCAAGATTAGGGAGGCCCCTAATGAGGACCTCCAGCTGCCATGGCGTGTGTTTCAGTCAGGCAATGATCCAGATGGAGTATCAGAACTAAATCCTCTTTCAGCAGCCCGAGTAGTGGATCTGTTTTCATATTCCTGACAGCTGAATCCTCCCGCCAAAGAGGGCTCTTGACATAATGAGTATCTGAAAGGGCTGTCAAACCAATCAATGGTCATCTTCCTATCACCAATTGGTAAAACCAACCCTATTCAAGGGCATCCCTCTATCTGTAAAAATAAAAACCAGAAAGCACAAAGGAGAGTGTAGAGGGTCATTGCCATAACTACTGTCAGTGACTGAGCAACAGCTACTAACTGAGGGGTTACTTTAAGGACTACATAGATTAACATGGATATGTTTGCTCCATACCAGTTTCTATAACTGTGCCCCACCATTATACTCCATCATTACTCTCTTTGAAAGAGTCAATTCACTTGCTAACACCTTTACAGCCCCCAATAGCAGTCCCAAGATCATTACTGGTAATTGTCTTCACAGAGAAATTCCGAGCTGTGGACATCTGTGCTCCTCTTGAATAAGCTACGAGCAGCCAAGAGAGGAGTTACCTGCCCCTGAGAGCCTACACCGAGTTCTGCGTTGCCACCACTGGCTCCCTGTGAACAACTTGCTTCCCATTTCAAACCGCCAGATTCTTTGCCCTTTGCTAGACCAGACATGTTTAAACCAATAACCTCCTCTTGCTCGCTCCCTTCCTTGCCCAACTGAGCTGGAAGGAGAAGTGCAGCAAAGACAAGAGTCCAACTGTAATGTAAAATCTGTGGGGTTTGTCTCTGCTCCTGGATGAGAAAGGGACTGAGAGATAGATAAGGAGATTAAACAACTGGGAAATACTCTGAAGCAGAAATCAATCTCAGTTACAGAGCTGGACAGCACAGACCAATGAGAAACATGATCCTATGTGTAGAAAACTGAGTGAAAACGTTGCTGTTCATTTTTCACAGCAGAATTGTGGCCCTTGAAAGCTAAGCCTTAAAAGATGTGCCCTGTACCCCATCCACAAGCAAACAGCAGCAGCCAAAGCGGGACTGTCACTGTGCTCTCTCACCACCACCCTCAGCCTCTTGCCTGCAGACCTCCCTCCAGTTCAGCCCCAGATCTGGCAGCTTGTCCATGAGGCATAATTACCTGCAGCAGATAAACCCTGCCACCTCGCCCTGCTATACCAGAGCTCCTTTACAGCTCTATTTATAAAGCCTCACATTTAACTCTGGACCATCATGGGGAATACTTGGTGAAAGAGAAAGCAGACCTGTCCTCTGCTTCTGCTTTTGATTCACCTGTCCTGTGGAAGCAAGGACGTTTTTTAACAGCCCATCCTGTCACAATGCTGAAGATTTTCTTGGAAATTACTGTCCTGCAAGCACCCTCCTTACCAGAAATACTTCCATTTCTCAGGTACCACTTCTTCAGAATGGCCTGTCCCTGACAGTTGGGAGTTGCTGTAGGTCTTCAGAAATGAAGCACTTCAAAACAATAAGTCATTGTACTGAGAGCTCCCGGCCAATGGTTCCCTTCTGGGATGAAGCCAGGTTTTGGGGTGATGCTTCCAGAAAAGTTAAGCTGTTCTTGTGCTGCTCTGCTAACGTGTTTCATCTTCCTGCCTCACTTTTCTTTGGAAGTGTGGGATACAGCCAGAGTGGCTAAGCCAAGGTCAGCACCCACAGTCCAGGCTGGGCAGTTCCCAACACTGGAATGTCTCCTTACCCCTTGTCACAAACAACACACACCTTTGCATTCACGTGTATCCTCACGTTCTCACACTAAATAGAGCGTTTCCAGCTTTGGCAACTCCTCTGGAGACATCAAACCACGGGAAGCAGAAGTTCTTCCCTGTAAATACAAAGCTGGTGGTTTTGCTCTGTAACAGGTCTGCAGTGGAGAAAGCTTCTCTCAACACCTAATGACTGCTAACGAGCTAATGAAAATTCTCTAATTGGTGGGGCACTAGTTTTGGCTGTCCTGTTATCACATGCAGCGCACACGTGTACATACAAATGCCCTGTCTTTGCCCTGACAAGGGATTAAACTTGAATTGCTGAACTTAGGAACTTGGAGCAGAAATCATGGGCAAAGGGCAGGAATCTGCAGCTGCTTCTAACACCCTGAAAAGCTTAGACTAGAGTGAGGGTAGAGGCAAAACTCCAATCTCCATCAACTCCTTATAGCTTTTCCTCAAATACAAACATAACTTCAAAATCCTTTTTTTTTTCCAAACCCTAAACACTGATTTTTTTTTTCTTTCTCCTTAATCAGAGAAAAAAAGAAGTAGGAACAGGCATACTGTCCATCTCTGAGGCAAGATGTTTGTGCTCCTCTCTCCCCAGTGCCCACATCCTAAGCATGCTTTCTGCTAGAGCTATTTACTCTTGACTTAGATGACATTTTTCAGGCACTGGAGCAACTCAAAGCCATGATCACATCTTCTTTCAGGAAAAGTTGTTACCCCTGCTTAGTGTGATCAAAAAGAGGCATAAAGCAAGTGCTTGCTTGTAGTGACACAAAATCATCTCAGACTCACTTTCCAGGGAGTGGAGAGCTAGTCAGTACCTGCCTTTGGCCAGCTGGATTAGGCTCTGGAAGCGTTTTTTTCCTCTTCACTCATTGTAAGGACACCCCAATGACTGGTGCATCCGTATGTATCTGCACTATAGGCATATAAATATCAAAGGTATAACCCACCCAGGAAGTGTATTACTGAGCAAGGACTGTTAAGTCAGACAGAATGGATTCTCTTCCCTTGGGAAAAGAATCCATCCTGTTTATTCCTTTCCCTGAAACCACACGCATTACAAAGCACGTTAAGGAAGCAGGGGACAGAAAGTATGCAATCATATCACAGTTTCTTTTGTCATTTTCCTTACCTAACAGATTTAATGTTTGCAAAGCTGCCTTTGAACTCCAAGAAACTGTTTGCTTTGATATCTAGATGCAAATATCACTGTTTAAGGGGGCTGTAAATGGATTTCATAGTTCATTACAGAGCTGCCACCCATGAGCACAGTAAAGCTAAAAGCCCCAGTTGGAGTTTTCTCTGTTGTAGAAAGAAGAACAGAGCAGGATCTCTCAGCCTTCTTATCTGCAGTGATAGCAGCATGCTCCTCCTGCCAGGGACCAAAAGAGAGGTGTCAGACCAGACTTCAGTGTGAAGAGGGAAGCCTGTCACATGCAGATAGAAGGCATCTGGTCTGGATCTAGAAGGAAAGTTTAACAACTTAGACCAATGGAAATCCTTTCTTGGCCTCCAGGGCTGGACGTGGCTATTAAATAACAGATTGCCCCAAAAGGAAACCAAATGGAGGGACGAGGGAAGCTCAGACCCCTTTACAACCTTGAAGCTGCAAAGAGGAATTTCTCAAGCCTAATATCTCTACATCTGTGCTTATAAATGTGGTGAGTTTTCCAAATGGTGTATAGGATCTTTTGGAGATATACATAGGACTTCAGAAAACGGAACAAACATAAAGTATCACCTAGCTACTGTATCAAACTTCCTTAAAAGAGACCATTAAAACACTGTGGCGTGCAGATTGGGCATAGTACCATATGGAATACTTCTAAATGTTTAAATATACTCTATTGTACCTTTTGTAACCTCTTGGAATCAAGTTGCTTAAGCCCCCCAAAAAAGGAAAGGAAGTGATTGATTTTTACTTAGTTTACCCAGAGCTCTGACAGAAGGTTATTTATTTCTATCAGCTGTTCTTCACTGATTTTATCTCAAGAAGAGGTTATGAACTCGTGTCATGAAAAGGACTTGCATCTCACACAAGGAAGTGAAAATTGTTTCTGAAAGAGAACAAAGTCAAGTTCCATTTAAAGTAAAACAAGAGAACAATTCTTGACTGTAAATTACTTCACTCTAAGCCTCAGCTTCCCCTAAGTGGTCAAAAACCCTATGCTAGAATTTCATAAATACAAATCAGCAAGTTTGCAAGAAAAACTGCTTTATAAAGCCCTCCTGAAATAGCCTGGGCATATGAACCTGCCTCCCAAGAAACTGGATTTAAGCCGGGACTCAGGCATGCAAAGACAAGCTGGTACCACAACGCCACCTTTCACACCGCGTTGCGCTGCCCTTGCCCGCTGAAGTAACGCGGTGCGCGGAAAGCAGACGCTCCGTCCCCCTGCCAGCTCCTCCCTCCCGCGGTCCGATCCGCAGCGGGGGGGTACGCGCCTCCCTGCGGGAGGACGAGGCAGAGGAAGAGGCGAGGGGCGGGCAGGGAGCCGCTGCCGCGGAGCACCGCGCTGGCAGCGCCGCCCGCCGGGTTCCGCGCAGGGCGGCAGCGCTCAGTGCCCGCGGAGCCCGGGGCACGGTCCCATCGACACCGACACCCAGTGGCGGCCGAAGCGAGCCCCCCGCCGCGGCACAGAGCAGCCTGAAACCCACCGCAGCGTTTCGGTTGGATTAAGAGGGACGAGCAATCTTTAAACACTGAAATGAGAGAGCTGAGATTGGGAACAGTGGCTTGGTTCCAAGTCCCGCAAAGGAGAAGGAACCCTCCTGGGAAAAGCTGTCGTGACACGGTAGGGGTCTCAGAGGGGGCTCAGCAACGTGAATGAGGGGTATCTGAATCCAGTCCGTGCACGACGTTACCAGGTTTCAGTTCCCTTGCTCTTGCAGATAGTTGTTTGAGCTCATTAACCCTCTTTGGCGGACAAAATCAAATCAACTTGCAAAGAGAAAACATTCATGACTACTGCACACCCCAACAGCAAATTTGGGCTGATGTCAGAGCAGTCTTTACTGTAAACACACATCCCCTTGTGCAGCGACTCAAGGATCCACACAAGGAATCAGAATCCCAAATGGCAACTGCAACTTTCTTCACGGTGAAAAATAAATCAGGACGTTTTCAGCCCTTAGAACTGGGACAGCTTCTCAACCAGAGCTCAGCGTGTGTGTGTCTGTCACCAGCAGAGCACTGCTGAACCACAGAGTGGTTAGAGCTGGAAGGGGCCTTACTGAGTCCCAGCCCCCCCTGTCCTGGGCAGGGACACCTCCCACCAGACCAGGTTGTTCAAAGCCCCATCCAGCCTGGCCTTGAACACCTCCAGGGATGGGGCATCTACAGCTGCTCTGGGCAACCTCTTCCAGTGTCTCACCACCCATCTCCCTAGGATCTAATCTAAATCCCTCATCTTTCAATTTAAAACCGTTACCCCTTGTCCTGTCACTCCACTTCCTCACAAAGACTCCCTTCTCCAGCTCTCCTGTAGCTCCCCTTCAGATATTGGGAGGCTGCTCTAAGGTCTCCCCAGACCCTTCTCTTCTCCAGGCTGAGCAACCCCAGCTCCCTCAGCCAGACTGACAAGCAAATTATTGTTTGTACAGCAGCTCCTGCTGACACAAACTATACCCATTCACATACTAGCAATAATTACATATTTAACTACTGAAGGTTGAGCAGGAAAATAATTCTTTTCATCTGCTTTGCTCCTCTCCTCAATTTCAGATACTGACCTTAGAGAAGACAGCAGGTTCTCCAGCCAGAGCCCAGACACAATCTCCATCACCCAGAGCTCTCATGAGATGGACACAATGAATTTGGTCACTATGTGTAAAATGGGTGTAACGTGTAGAAGTTTGAAACTACCACAAGGTTCAACTGCTCACAGAAAGAAATACTGGATAGAAGTAAGTACATTATTTGCATAAATACTTCTTCCAAATGCTAAAGTTAGAGATACCAGATGGAGATCTGGTGCAATACTCCACAAAGGCAGTAACATTTTCCTATAAATGCTGTATTCAAAGGGTAAACATAACTGAATTCATGACTCAGATTACTTGAAAGACTCCTAGGAAGGGTCACAATTATGTTTTGTCTGAATATCAATGAATATATTATCTATAGTTAAATATGTTTAGTTACACCTAAACCATTATCTTTGATCCTGCATTAAAGCCAATGTAACAGCATTCACACCATAATCTGGTATTTAGCACTCCCCCTCCAGTTAGAGAGAGCACATGTGAGAAAATGCTACTGTACCACGTCTGTTGCCGTTTCCATTAGGGACCATTCTCTTCTTCTGATCTAGTTCCACGTTACCTCAAGAATCTCCACAGAGGGACAGATGCAGAGAAAACCAACACTGACTTGGCTGTGGTTGAACGGTTTCGCTTCTTCGATGCTACAGAGCTACCGTCACAGAAACCCCCGTTAGTCACATTTATACCAAAGCTCAGAGAACTGAAATCATTAACAATGTGGAAAATTGCATAGAACTATAAACTAATTTGCTCTATGGCTTTTACCACAGTAAGTCAGCAACTGTTAATCGTTAGGCTGGTAACTCATCAGGTTGCAAAAAGCACAGAGGATAGATGAGGCCACAGCTGGTGACAGGGCACATCTGTGCAGACACGGTTTCACAGCAGAGCAAACTAGCCTTTAAGGGGGTCTCCCACCCCCCCAGGGCACACAAGCCAGCTAGTTTAATACTAAACTGGTGTGGTTTTCTACCTGTATGCTGACTGGGAGCACGTTCTGGACATACATACACACGAAACATGCGGATACTGTGCGAACCAGTGGCATTTTCTCTGTAGAATAAAAGCAAGTATTCAGGGGCAAAGAGCAGCAGCATTCACTGACTTCAGGGAAAATCTGCATTCACGAGCGAGCAGGAATCAGCCTGAAAGCTCAGTGTTTGTCAAATGGGTGCTGGGCTGACACTGCTATAACTAAGCAATTACATATCCCTTCTCTTGCCTGTCTTAAGAGAAAATTCAGCTTTCACCCAGACAGTATGTGCAGATTTGTTAAAGAGAAACCAACAATTAGCAACTTAATTTTCATATTGCAGCCAAGTATGCTATTATAATGAAATCTACTGATACAAAATACTTTAGAACCTATTTTCTGTTCCCAAAGTGCTAAATATGGGGGGGGTGGGGTGGTGGTTCTTTCCCAAAGAAATGTTTTTAATGAACTCTAGAAAAACCACAGATCACCAACTTTGCTACTTTTTTTTTTTTTTTTGGCTTTTGGCCTTCTTTGCAGCAGCTGCAGAAAAATTCTCTGTGAAAAATACACACAAGACACAAAGATTGTGCTCAACAGGTTTACTCAGACTGGACTCTTAAATGCTCAAGAAAAAGGCACAGATTAAAAGAGACTCTGATAACTCTTTTGAACACCGCAAATGGGATTTTGTTTATAAGAAAAAAAAAAAAAAATACTGCTATGAATGGTATGGGCTGAAAAATTGGAAGTCTTCCCTGTTCCTAATTATTGGCCTTCATTAAAATGGAATTTAAATTAAATTGTATAAACATATGAAATAAAGTCTCAGTATTAGGAAGTTTTTCTTTTCTTTCCTCTATGTACAAATCTTAGTATACAATTTTTACTTTTCATTATACATTTACTACATACTCTTCTCCAAACTGTGTGAGAGCAACTGCAAAGTATGTGTTTCAAGAAAATGCTTTGGATTCGGAAAGAATCCACCTGCTTTCTTGGCCGGCAGTGCCAATCAGAATTTAGGAAGAGATGATGGGTCACGGAGGTCTGACCACTCAAATGTAATCATCCTCTACTGGTTCACCGTTGACGTCGCAGTAATGGATGAAGATAGCCACCACACGCTGAAATACACCTTTCTTCATCTGGCGCAGCTCAGAGATCTCTTCTCCTATTGTTTCCATGCAGATGTCTGCAGACAATTGTCCTTTTCTTCGGGGTGCATAAATAGTAGCTGTGGAAAGCACATAAAAATAAAGACTAGAATCTTTCCTATAAAGAAATTCGCAAGGAAATCTGTTCTGCATTAAATGAGATTTTAAATGAAAAACCAAGCAAACAAAAATCTTCCATTGAGCATCAACACTTAAGCAACATTATTCAAGCACAAAAGGTACTCTGCCTCCTCCATATTTCCACCTTTCGATAGCTCCAATACTCATTTAATGTACACAGAGTCCATATGTCTGTGAGCAAAGGGAATCCCAGCGTGTAACAAACCCTTCCTCTTGAGACTTACCTGATCTGCTTTCAGGTTATCCATTTCAGTGATCATTTAGATGTTTTATAAGGATAAAGCAGCAGCCTTTTTTTTTTATGGCTTTAACGTAATTTTTAATCTATTTACTCTTTTAAATCAATGACGTACACATTTTTAATAATTCAGACTCCATTCTGGACTACAGGCATTAAGTCTATCCATCAATTTCAAATAAAAATAACATAAACATCAGAGAAAGGTATAGCCAAAAAAGATTTTTGCTAGTCCTCTTCAGTTTCAACCCCTTGAACTGGAGGTAGATAAGAATATCCAAAACACTGTCAATTAAAAATACCTCCAATGAAGGAGATTCCAAGATTTTCCTAATTAAGTAGTAGAAGAACTTACTTTTTCCTGCTACCAAGCAAGGTTTCTTGATTGAGTCCAAGGAGCTATCCCCTATAACATTTTATAAGACAAGCTCTTAAATAGAAAGAGGCCTATCTGTCCTAGACTCTAACCCACATAGTCTCTGCATCAGTTTTTAAATCCAGTTCTTTCCTCTTTTCTCCCAAGTTTCTGGGAGAAAACTTTCCCTATTTTTCCCACCTCTCTTTGCTGGACTCTGTTCAGCACCTTCACAAGCTTTTACCCAGCAAAGCCAGAGGCAGTAGTCCAGCTGAGATGTCAGCAGCACTGACAGTAAACTCCACAGAACATGAATTGTTGGGACTACACATCAAAATATTAGTTTTGTGTGTGTTTTAAACGCACTCATTCTTCTGGATATGACAAACCCATCACATTTTTAGGCTAAGCACCAGATTGGCTCTCTGATTTTGTCAGTATTAAGGGTCTCAGCTGGTCAATACACTGTTGTAGTACTGTGGCCCTCTCCTCAGCTGAACCTCTCCTCAATCATCTCCCAACACTGCTACAAGTAGCTGTTTCTCGTATACCAAAAATAGCATAATTAGAAAACTGGGAAAAAAAAAAAAANTGACAGCTTGGGACTAAGCAATGAGTTAAAGTTGAGTACATCAAAAAAGATTACTCACTTCTCTCATCATCCTCAAAGTCATATCTAGCATAGCTGTTTGGCTCTGCTGTTCTCAGTGACCTCAACCATGGGAAATCAGTAATCATGGAGTAAGGAGCACCGTCCACGATGCCTAGAAGACAGACAGGATGAAAACACAAAGAGGACAATGTCACTCCTGCAACATCAGCATTCTTTATCGAGGAAATGTCACTGCCACCACACACATAAATTGGTCACTAATGCAGGAAAAGCACCTCCTCACTTCAATTCCCTCACCCCGTGCTGAAGATCCTCCACTTCCCTCACAGGAGTTGTTCATATCTCTTGCAACTTGATGAAAAGTTACTTATCATAACAAGAGACTGATCATCAGCTTTCAGCTCTCTATAAACACTCACCTTCTAGAGTGTAAATATCTCGTCCCCAAGGGTACTTAGTGTATTTCTTCAGGTCTTCATCAGTTCGTGTAGCTTCAGGGAAGAACTCATATTTAATAAGCTCTCTAGAGAGAAGGGGGAAGAAATTACAGCCAGAAGTAATAGGACATGGGAAAGCAGGAGGGAGAAAAAACAAATGGGAAATCCTTTTACACCACCTTTCCTTTAGTATTCTAAGACCCTCACAAACACTCAGCAGGCAACCCCTTCGCTTTTGAGAATAACCACAGAGAATATGTACCATTTAGATGAGAAACTAGTTAAGCTACCGTTTAAGCACAGCTTTCTATATGTAAGGAACAATCCAACATAGCTGTAACTGAATAAAACTTCAAAAGTAAATTTGTTCTCTTAGTCATTTCAGTTGGCAACTAGGACACCACCACCACTGGTTTAAAATAGTTGGATGGGAGCCAACATATACAATTCCCTGCTTCTGGGAATTTTTGCTCCTCAGCAAGGAATCGATATTTATCGCACATCATCGTCCCCAGAAACAAACACCATTTTGTGGAGTAAATCAGGCTTTCCCTTTTTTAATAAAATAAACTTGTTCTCAGGTTTTAACATTTTCTTCAGCCGTTCCAACTACTTTGGTCTTCAAGTGCATTACTCCTGGATGGAATAGAACTGGAGAATTCTACAGCATTTTTTCATATAGTTAGGTTTATTTAATCTACGTTTTGTATAATTCTGCATTGGGCCATCTAGAATTCAACCTTCGCTAGTCAATCAATTTATTGGTTTTTAATTTAATTTGACTTACAGAATGTAGCAAGCCTACAGCTTGACTCTAAGCTGCAGCTGCTGGATAAGGACTGAATACCTTTCCTGTAACTCTACTGACGGGCAAGTACTCACTGGTTAATATTTGCTATTGTGTCCATCCAGCTCCGAACGCGCACCTTATTGCGGACATTAGGCGGGTTACTGAATTCATGAATTATGCAAATGTGGTATGGATAAGGGCCACTAAATATCTTTTGCTCGAGAGTTAACGTGTCAACCTGTGAAAGACAGCAAACAAAGACTCGTAAACACGGGAAACGGAGAGATGTGATTTTAGAGTCAAGAGAAGATCTACCAAATCCCCCAAATTCTGAGGGAACATGTCCAGTGAACAGAAATTTTAACAGCATACATCATCAAATACGTGATTAAGTGGAATAAAACCCTCCTAGTGCAGCTTTACCAATTTATCTTCTTGAGTAGTGCAATCTAATGGTAAATGTCTATTTTCTGATGTGTTTCACAACAATTTCATAAAGTTACATGATGGTCTAAACTACATCTGCTTTCTCAGAATTTGTCTCTGCCTTGGGGGGAGAGGCTGTTTTTTGTAGATTTTTTTATTCCTAATAGTCTTACCACTGTATCGAGGAGCTAAAGCAAAAGATCAAAGGCTTTTATATCAAATCAGTGCTCCCTTGTAGGTCAGGGAAACTAAGCCAGAAAAAACCATTACTTTGCATGAGAGAAGCAGCATCCCAGCATAGCACAGAATGCTCTGGTTAGAGTGATAAAGTCGAAAAAACATTCTGGATTTTAAATTAAGCTCTCTTATTTACTTGTCAAATGACCTCAACAAGTCACTAGATGTCAGTGCTTACATCTCCTGCACGCAATCTGGGGGAGGAAAGGGTGGCTGCAAGTACCACAACTATCTTGCAGCACTGTTCAGCATCAAAAGAGGATGCAGCTTTCAGCAAAGCAGTATTCAAACCACTAACAGGACACCCGGGACATGGGTATAAGATTTCAGATACCTATGCCTATGTCATGCTTGTGCTTACACAAAAGTACAAGCTGACTTAGTAGCATCTAGGTTCTTACAGTGATGTTAATTACTCAGTTTGGAATTAATTCAGTGCATCATGATTTTTTACAGTATTTTCTAATGCAATCCAAGTTCCAGATTCTGCAGTAAAAGCGTTGATGGGTTAAAATTTTAATAAGCAGGTTTTCTCAGATTTTTTTGTGTTATTGTAACATTTACATTTCTTGCATTAATTGAAAAACACGTGAAGCCAAGAGTGGTGAAAGAATACAGGCAGAACTTCAGATCAATGAAAGTCACTTGTGTACCTGCTGCATTGGACGAAGATAAATGATGCGGTTTCTTTCCGGTGGCATCCTGAGAATCTGATCCAAAATCTGATCCATATTTAACTTCTTGCACTGGGCATAGTCAAACCGATTGACAACTGGTGCGTTTTCTACTTTTAAGTGTTTCAATACACGGCACCTCGTAGCTATAAACCAGCAAAGAAAATTATTAAAAGAAATATAATACTGAAAAGATCTGAGGAGCTTCCTGTCAGGGATTTTCAAAGCTGAATGTTTCAAAAGAAGGCAAACAAGTAACCTAAGTCATATATAATTAATGAAGTAGGTTGTAGAGCTGGCAACTTGAGCATACTGGTGAAACAGAATGGTTCGTTTTTCCCACATTATGGTTAAGCTTCTAATTTGTGAACTTGTAAGAAGAATCCGTTTAAAGGGCCATGCCAAATTTAATCCAAAAATAATCTTTTTTCCTTGTGTTTCCTTTCAGAAAGGCCTCTGAAATGGTCTGCGGACTGTCACAACTGAAAACCACTGACTTCAAAATCAGACCAAATATAGAGTAATGCGAAGCTACAAAATGTAAAATAAAGCTATTTCTTCTCTAGTAATCAAAATTTAGTTAAAAATTAATTTATGTTCTGAGAAGTATTCTGGAATAAATAAAGAAATAATTTCTTCATTCTCTGCTATACCTCACTTCAGAAGAAAATGTGTTATTTAGTGTAAATATTGCAGAAAAATATAGAGGACCCATTGCTTCAAAGCAAGACTATTCACACACCCTGGCATGTGACACCAATGCAGCTTAAGTGCCATAATTTAAAACAAGGTATTCAGAGACTCATTTCATCAACTTCCAATTATTTTATTATCCCTTTTCAAGAAACATCTCATCTTCCTAATTGTCATATAATTTCATCTGTTGATTTTCAGATATTAATCTTTATTAAATCTGTTACGACTTAGAGGCATTCAAATTGAGAAGCAGCAATATTTGGTGTTCTAAGCATCACTCTGACTTGTAGCAAAGCAGCCAATGAATACAAAATAATTTCTTTCAGAAATGTCTAATAATGCCAGATGGAGGAGGTAGGAATGACAGGAAGTACATACCATGTATGAACATCATTTTGGGGCAGTCTTTCAGTACCAAATCTGTTATTCCACAATTGGTCAAAGTGATTCCAACAAGGTTTTTGGATTTCAAAGTCAGTACCTGGTGAAAATTAAAAAAAACAAAAGTGCAAATAAAATTTAAAAAAAAGACAAAAATTAAACTCAGTTTAAAAAGATACTGCCAGGTGCAAAAGGTGTTAATTGATACTAATCAATATAATACAACTTCTGTTCGCACCAGGCATTTGAGATGATGAAGCTACTAATGGCAATGAGAAAAAAAGACTTCCTGCTGATCAGCAACATCACAAATCACAGAAAAACTTCACGAGATTAAAAGAGAAGTCATAGCAGAAAGCACAATTTCTATCAGAAAACCTGTCAGGAATTTCAAATCCTCTGTCATTCAATTCTGGTTTTCAACCACAATAACAAAAAAGGCAATTTTGGACAGTAACACTTGTTTAACAAAACACAGAATCAAGGTATTGCAGAGAATCATGATTTGAACTTCCCATACCAATGTAATTTACCAGAGGAAAACATAACTTATTAACCAATGTAATTTATCTCAGAGGAAAACCTCACATGGATGGCTGAAAATTAGGTATGTACCTTATTTAAACCTCTGTGTCCAATACCAGTGTCAGAAAAGTAAAGCATGCACTGAGCTCAAGCAGAATCATTTCCAAGAGCATGAGAACAGGGAGAATGTAGTAAGAAAGGGTATTTTAGGGGTTTTATCTGAATTTTTCTAAGTCTTATCACGATAAATCGTAGCAAAATTTAGCAGCCCAAGGATGAAGCTGACCATTGTTATAGAAAGAAGACTAAACAGAGTTCTATGAAAACAAAGTAAATACATACAAAGAGAAAAAAGAAGCATTCTGCAATGGGTTCTTTCAGTTCTAGCAATTCATGCTGTTTCTTGTAACCACAGATAGTTTAAAAAAGAATTAAAATTCACAATACTGTTTTTTTCAAAATGGCATATTTAAAGAAGAAAAACCATGTACCCAGAAATATCTTTTATGCTAACTACAAAAGCTGTAATGCATCCTAGAAATCAGAAAAATATTATGAATTCACAAAAAATTCACAAAAAAAATCGGTGAGGCCAAGTTCTTCACTGGACAGAGAGGGGAAAATACACACAGGAGGTTCCTCTACAGCAGAACCCAGAAGAGAAGCTGAAGTTAGATGTCCAGAGTCACGTCCTAAAGCGCTCTCATGCTCAGCTCTAATATCAGCCTTGGCTAAACAGCCTCAATACAGTGAGCCAGACCTTGCAATTTCTCCTCCCATGACTTGCCTTCACTGCAGAAGAATTAACTTACGTTACTAATACACTACAAGAACCTCCATCCTGCAAAATAACAGCTGAGTTGCTATGTCCAGAAGTAATGACACATCCCATGTTTCTTGTAACAGCAGTAGACCTATGCTCTCATTTCAAAAGTCAATCAAGTCAACACAAAGGTGGAAATACAAATAGATTTAATAGGATAAGACTAAATAATTAACAGTAATACTGAAGAACCAGTATTGATCACAATACCAATATAAAAATCTACAAGGATTACACTCAGCCCACTCTACCAGCGGGAAGCTGTTCACTCCCAGCAGGGGACAGCAAACATGGGATACTGCGAATGCTGCGGCTTCAGGAGGGGTCCGGCACTGGGGCAAGAATTTCCCATCAAGGGAAGAGAAACTACACAGCAAACTTTCTAATTGATAGTGAATGTGACGCTCATGGTAAGAAATAATTCTGTTGGCCAGCCCAGGTCAAGTGCTTGGGTCTTGCTCCTCCTCATCCCTGCAGCTGGCAAGGCACAAAACCACAGCAACCTTGGATCCCACAGCCCATCGCTGTCTATAAAGTAAATATTTTTATGAATCCAGAGTCTAGAGTCTTCTAAAGGTGCACTTTTCCCAGGCATTAGAAGTTCTTAGTCCTGTGTTGCTCAGCCCATGACACAAATCAAGAAGGACACTCTGGGAAGGCAGGACTTTATGCAGCACTATAACCATGAGCATATGACAAACCTTAAGTTTAGCTTTAGCTTATGATTTGCTCCTCTCAGGCCAGTGAGAGTAACGCTGTACTTAAGAGAAATTTCCTGTATATGATTAAGACCAAAGAAAGTAGCAACATCACTTATAACTCATCTGGCTCTACACGTAAGACAAGCTTGTATAATTACATCATTATTCATGAGCATCCCCAGATGATAAACCTGTAGGAAGTGAAGAAAGAGACCTTACTTGAACATGATCATCTTCAATAACTGGGTCACTTGTACTTGTGGACTTGTCAGCTGTCCTTTTCCGCTTTGTGGTTTGCCGTGGCTTTGGCTTGGCTACCTCTGGAAACAGAAAACCATAAAAATCTTTCCTCTGTTTATGTTTCATGGTAACAATAGAGGCATTCCCTAGCAAAAACCATCCAATAAGAACATACACTTCTTACACAAAAGCACATCAAAATACCTGTCTGGCTTAAAACCAACTAGGTATCTTTTCCTTGCACAAAACCACTTTCAGGTTTGCTGCTCAGAGTCATTCACACTAAATAACTCGGGGCAGAAGGGTGTGCTGTTTATAGATAGAAGCACAGGAATGCTGAACCTACACAGTCAACATCACAGAAAGATGCTGAGCCAGGAAAAGAACAGAAGATGAATGGGTAGGTTATGCTCAAACAGAATATTCTTGACAAACACAAGAACGAAAATAGCTTTAATGTTTTAAACACCAGTGGAAATACTCTCAAAACTACTTGAAACTCTGCTCTTTACAACTGTCACTACATTTTTTCCTAATATTGCAAAGGATGCCCAGGTATAAAATACTTTGATCTTCCCAAGCTGCTGCTTATTCCCATTTCATGCACACCAGTGACATCAAATTCCTGCTTGACTTAAAAGATGAGGTTTTGAGAAGAAATAATGTTAGATAACCAACCTTACTTCCTACAGTAAGAGAGAAAAATGCCCCAGAATTAATTTTCTGTGATGAATAGATCAAAACAAGAAATTATTTTCTTAAAATTAAGCTTCCTTTGACATTTTTCTTAAAACAACTGGCGTGTTCACAAAGATTCACAATCAAGATAGAAGTGCAAAATATTAGAGACTATATGTGAACTACCCCATGCTATACTACCATCAACATTAAAAAAAAAAAAATCTCTTTTCCTACTTAACATGATCAAATTCCACCAATACCCATAAACTATTAACTAACACGTGACTTTCAGTGGGCCTATGAGCTCCAGAATTCAGGCTACTGCTTTAGGGGTCCACAGGTTGAAAGACATAATATTAAAGTACTCAACCTGTGCACTCATGAATCATCATCCCCAGGGAATTTTTTTTGATGGTTCCTAGAGTATCTACAGACATTGAAACAATTCCTAGCTCTATTACAGGAAAAACTTCCCAACTTTGCGTTGCAGCCCAAGGCCAAGAAATCTATTACAGAAGGTTTAACATAACATGCATTTTAAAATGTGAAAAGCTTGTTTCTCTTCAAATGCCAACTGAAAGAAGTTTAAAACTCCCCATTTATTACAAGAAAACACGTGGCTTACATTTTTCCTAAAGAAAAAAATCAAAGTGACAAATTTGAGTGGTCATTTAGACAGTCTGTGGTGATAATTCTTTTAGAATTTCACTGTCTTGTTCCACTGTTTAACGTGAGTAAATAATTTCAGTAGAAGTACTTCATTTTTTCTCTATCAAACACAGGTTTGTTACAGAAGCCAAAAACCACAATGTCATTTATGCTAGGATAATAGAAAACAGTCATAATCAAGGCACTCTTTTAGACTATTTATAGAAAAACATTTCCAACTCTGTAACAAAGCATTTTCAGTTTATACTCTAATGATTTGTATATCCGATCCTAGGGAAGAAAAGCAGCATAACAGCCAGGCAGAAGAAATCTCACTGTCCTATGTATTAAACAGATATCAAAGATAAAAATGACACATCAAGTCTCGTATTCTCCCTCAAAGATCAATACCTGCTGCTTCAATGAGAAAAATATGTGTATGTCTTTATGCACTTCACTGTATGAAGCTGGGAAAACAGTTCTGACTTGTGTAGGCTAAATACAGAAAATACTGAGACATTTCTCTCCACAAGCAGAATAGATCTTTTTCCTGACTAACAACTGAAACATGAAAACAGAGAGAGTTTCAGAAAGATACTCTAATTTAATACTTAGATCTGACTGACTTCACTTCATGTTTTAGTAATGGATGAGGATAGAGAGGAAGTACTTTCTTCTGATTTTTGCAGACTAATTACTAGTCATAACGGAGCAAGGCAGAAAACAGATATTTAAAATTTAATAGCAAGATTATTTCTTCAATCTGAGATACATCTAGCTACAGAACAGCATCCTAGGTGATTTAGGTTTCATTAACACTTGGGAACATTAGGATAAACTGGAAAGACTCTAGGACATACTGTGTTTGAATCATCCCATGTTAACAGAGATAAGAATTTGCTATCAATCTCCAATGCATACAGTTCTGTAACGAGCACGTTTCATTTCTCAGTTTCATTTTACTTGCCAGATATTCTCATCAAAGAATCCTGGATCTAGGAGGTAATTATGAAGTGTGCTATGCCAGACTAAAATGATGATTTTGGAAAGCAAGTACATTTGGAAGAAACAGCAAGTTTCCCTTCACATCTATTCTCTTCTTCCAGCATTTATGGCTTCATTCCAGCCCTTCAGGATTCTGTTTTTATTTTCGTGCCTTGTTTGTGAAAACAATGTGGAACATGAACCTATTTAATAAAAAGACAATTTTCAAAAAGCCTTACACACTTGGAAGTAGAATCCAATATGCAGGTGCACAAGCTTGGCTCAATTATAGGTACGGCTGTCGTTACTGGTTGATAAAGTATCAGTTATTAACTTTTGCCTTCTTGCTAAGATCTGAGCGTACCTGCTGTCTTCTTCCTTTTAAAGGGAGAATTTTAATGGGGGAGACAGTCTTATGTTTCAATGAATAACAGCCTTCACAGGAAGAGAGAAGCTGTCAAAAGAAGTTGCATTTGGTTTTCAAATGAGTAAATCAAACACTGTTTAGTACGTACGGATAACACATACAGAAATACTTGCATGGAGAAAAGTCACTGGCACCCCTTCAGAGAGATCTGTTATTTTACCTAGCTATGGCAGCAACGTCAGCCATCTCTGTTCCATCAATATTCAGACCTTTGATAAACCACTTAGTTTTAAATTATTAACCAATACACTTCACGTTTAAACTTCAGTTTTATCTGTGGGTGTTGCGGTTATTCAATACTGTCTCATGCCAACACAGTAGTTTACTCAGAAATTATTATATGCATCTTGGTCATACCTGACTCCGATACCAGAGGGACATGGGACAGCCTGCTTCTAGCTCTTGTCAGCGGTCGGCGGGGATACTCTTCTTTATATGCCATCTCACAGCTCCTTCGCTGTGAGCCCATGCTCTCCTCCTCACTGGCAGTCCCACGGGCACTCCCACTAGTCCTCTCATCACTGGTCTCTCCTGGAGGCCCACAGTTTGGCAGAGTCCTAAGTGCAAAATCTGACCCAGCGCTGTTCGGTCCATTCCTGCAGGCTCCACTCGTGGATGGGCATTCCCCATCGCAACACCCACGAGTCCTCTGCTGGGCATCCTGTGGCTTGTAGCAGGAACACCTGGAACAAACAGAGCTCTCCTCAGTCTCTCTCTCGCTGGAACCTTCACTTTTACAAGGCGAGCAGACACACTGCCTAGGTTCATCTCCAAGGGCTGGACTGGTGCCAGCAGAGTGGCTATTAGCTGTCTGTGCAGAGTCAGGGCCAGGAGAAACAGCACTGCAGGAGCTGGATGTTCCCGTTGATCCTGTAGCATTACTGCAACCTGGGTAAGAATCTTTGCTCTTGTTCCTTTCGGGCATGTCACTCGCGGCTTTCATGTCTGCTTTGATCTGCTCACTTGTTACTTGACAGCCTTTCTCACAGCTGCTTTCCTCGGTATGGAACTGCTTTGCCTGCCCCACTTGGCTGCCGCTACATCTCTTCCGCAGCGGTGTCTTGCCTTTGCCGCTCACTGTAAGGGAGAGAGAACAATGAGACAACCTCATGCACAGTTTAAATAAACACTGAGCGCTGCTCAGTTTGAGACTACTTAAAACAGAAGGCAACCTAGAGGCCAATGACAAATCTTCTCAGGACCGTGCTGCTATCCATATTTTACAGGAATTAATAATATTTCTAGCAGTTGCTGAATCTCTGTGATGTTTTGCAGCTCTTTTTGTAGTGGTTTGCTGGGGTGTTTGTTAGTAAATGAGATATATATTTGCCAAAGAGGCTAATACTTTCACAAAAAACTAACTGGTTAAAAAGGCCAAAGCACAAAAGTATGAAAAGCACACTGAAACACCGATGATTGTGTTTTTTTAAACATGAAGAATAAATCTAAGGAATTAAAATAATAACATAGGTAGGACTGAAGTTTATGCTTTCAATAGCAATCCTTAGCTCCCCCTCCTGGGTATGGAAAGTGGTGTCAATAGGTAACAGCAGTCACAGTTTACAGATGAATAAAAAACCACAAATCACAACTGGAACTTAGTGTCTGCTGTCTTAATCCCCTCAACTAATTACAGTAAACTGAACACAAAAAATCATTATTGGCACTACAAAATTTGTCTCCAAATGCAGATTATTTCAGCCCTCAAACCAGAAGTGACATCTGTGCTCTAATCACTCTACAGATTTCCAAGCTGAAACTATCAGCCTCGTTGAAATGTACTAGAGTGAGGGGGTGGGGGGTGATGTGCAGGGAATTACAACAGGAAGACACTTGATCCATTACAGCTTTGATATGTCCTAGTCTTTGCAGAAGTTAAACCAGTACTAGGTCACTACATTTCTCAGTCAGGAGTTTTATGTAAAATGCTTAGGTAAATGCTCATTAATACTGCAAGTACTTTATCTGCCAGTTACATATATACTACAGTTCAGCTTCCTCCTTTCTTGTGTCCATATGAAGCTGTCATACGTATGTCATAGGGCACTGGACCCAGGACTTGGTGCCATTAATGTGCAGCTTACAGCTGTAAACTCAAAAGACAAGGAATGTTCTTTTCTATGCCTCTCTGGTTTTTTGCCATACCACCATGAGGTTCTAGACCTCTGACTCTGAATGAGTCATATTTATACACTACTACTATATATACACATGCTATAATTGGAAGTGTTGTTCAGAAGTGAAGATGACAGTACAGAACATCACCCTGAGGATTCTAACCTCCAAAGCTCCCATCAAAGCAAAGTTGCTCTTCAAAGTGTCCCCTTCAGGACACTGCCACAGGGCCCCCAGGAGCCAAAAGATGGCAACAACTCTCATGCATTTGTCCCAGCAGTCACATTTTGTTTCAGCAGCAAGGTTTTGACATATGAATCATATAGAGAGCATAGCTGCAAATTTGGCTTCACAGACGTGAGAAATTCCATGCACTTGGAAATCCAAGAAGACCTGCAGGTTTCTGCACACAAATCAGTGCAGCACCACTCCTTCTGTGTTTCAGTACAGCAACTATGTGACTGGAGCCAAGAGAGACCTGTCTTTACACCTCCATTTTAGATTTATAAGAGGAAGAAAAGAGTAGTGGGGACAAACAAACAAGCATGCCAGTTACAAAGCTGGAAATAAAACTGAGCAAGATGGAAGGATTGAAGCTTAAGAATAAATTTTGTTTAACCGTGCCCAGGAACCCATCTGTTGCACACCTGAAGGTTCTCTAGTTTCCACTGGATCTCTGCTTTTCTCTTCTGCATCTGAGTAATTCTGTGCAATGCTGTTAGAGATGCAGGCTCTTGAAGTCCCCATGTTTTCTTCCTCATCCTCACTGTCTGAATCATGGACAGTAATAGGTGTTGCTTTTACGACAGGCTGAAGGCCACTTGGTCCTGAAACCAGTAAAAGAATGCCAACAATTCATGTAAAAATAAGCAAAGCGTGAATTAAAGGGCACAAGAACTTCTAGAACTTCTTAAAAAAAATGACAACAGATTAACTTGGTTCAATGTAGCCACCCATTCTGTGGCTTCTTCATTAAAAACTAAATAGGAGAAGAGCAAAATACTGCATTTCAGTATTAAAGCATTCTAGGTTGGAAGGGGAAGAGCGTCAATAAGGCAACAGTAAGGGAAAACACAGGCTTTTCTGTAATGTTTTTCTGCTTCAGAACAGCTTAAATGTTCTTCCACAATAGTACAAGTAACTGCACAACTGTGTATTATAATCAGTCCCCGAAACCTTCACCACACAGACAGAAATGTTGGTCACAACATCTGCAATTATCCTTCTAAATCCCACTGTAGAAGTGGGAAGGAGAAGTGTGAATTACCAAGCTTCAGTATAAACATGCTTTGTTGGTTACCTCTCTTGGTTACTAACCAGAGACATTACTAACCAAGATCACAATGGCTTGTCAATAACACATTAAATGGACATGAAGTTTAACATTTTCAAGAATTATCTTGAAAAGGGAACAGATCCAGCAAACATGTATGTTATTTCATGTTGTTGGCATATTTAGTAGAAAATTATGTTGTCCAGCACTCAGTGGCTATAAAAGAAATCAAGACTACCTACTGTTACTAATGTGTGTCACTAACACAAATTACATTAACACTGGAACAAGTTGTTCTGTCTTGGAAAAAAATAAAAGAGCAAAAAAGAATCCACATGCTGCAGTGAAAGAAGTAAGGTCATTAACACCAACATTAGAACATGAAAAGCTCATTCAGGCCTTCTGAGTCTCTTATTATACTGGGCACAAAAATAACACTTTAAGACCAAGATATTTTACTCCATATGCAAAGAGAACTGGGGACTGTAAAACAGACTTTAAAAACAGAATAAAATTCTTCACAGCAGTAAGCTGCACTAGCATTATTATTCAAAATACACCAGACAACCCAGCTGAAGAAAACCATCCCAAACCAGACTTAGACTGAAAAATATAACCCCTGAGGGAAGGGGATACTGAAAGGTAATTTATTTCCCAAACCAGTGTTACCTGCTTGCTCTTCATCGACCTCCATAGGAACAACAGCCTGGCTGTGAGCCGGGAGCTCATTCTGGCCCTGCCCAGAAGCCATTCCTTCTTCCTGTACCACCTCCTCCATCTCATTCAGAGCTGAAAAGATTAACATGAGGTCAAGAAGAGGAAACAGAAGAACGGAGCCCATAGGCACAGGAGAAATTCAACTGGCACCCACAGAGAGTCAGAGAATCCTCAAGAAATAAGTAATAGTTGCTTTGAATCCTTCAGCTGCACAATCTCTAGGTTGCACAGTCTCCCACAGATTTGTTCTACAACTCCTTTAGCCAAGGTCCCAGCCTAACTTTTGGGGTTTACTTCTTCAAATTTTCCACTCTTCCTCAAATGTCTTGTTCCACTGCAGTGAGCAGCCTAACTAGGATTTACATATTTGCTCCCTCCAGTGACTTTTGCCTTTGCTTGTAAAGTTTTAAAATATACTGACACCCTGAGGTACTCCCAGCTATGACCAGAGAAGCCTAGAAACTTCACACTTCCGTGGACGAGTATCACACCAAAACTCAACATTGCTAACATCTGTACTGACGTGTATCATGGAGTTGTGACGTGCCTATAACAGCACAATGCAGAGACAGACACAATACAAAGGTTTTACCACACAGGTACCAGAGATGTGCAGACAGCCCTCAGAAAAGATCAGAGTCACATACAAGGAACTGAAAGAGCAACAAGCTTTCAATGGATATTCATCTCTTCTCTAGGACCCTATGGAAATGGCAATGCAAATAAAAATCACTCCCTACAAAAGTTCTCAAAGATCAGAGATTACCCTCAGCTGCAATCTGCTGCTCTTCAGCTTGACCATCTTGCCGCAGCTCATTCTCCTCATTCTGGTCATTTGGGTGTTGGTGATTGTTGTGGTGGATGTTTGGATTATTGTTATTCTGGTGGTTATTGTTATTGTCATTGTCATTGTTAGAGTTCTGATTGCTGACTAAGGCAGATGAGACACCAATTCCTGTGCCTGCACTTAGGCCCACACGAGCACAACCCTGAAAACAAAGTGTAACTATTAAGATTTCAAAATATGGACTCATTATCTCAACAACATACCCTAAGGCCAATGGAAGAGGCATTCTGTCAGTAGTATCCAGGGCAGCAGAACAATACACACTTAAAAAACAGGGAAGCTGTCCCTAATTCTTCCTTACACTATGCATTGCAGAGGTCCATCTTGAGTTTGGCAACTCAGAAAACTTACACTCCTGCTAAACTCCTAATGAAAGGGAACTCCACAAATCATATAATTTCACTTTGCTAAATAGTATTTCATTCACTATGAGATCATATTACATCAGTACAAACAGCAGATGATATAGTCTTCCCAGAACACAGTAGCCTCAAGACAGAATTAATGATCAAAGAAAGCAGGTTTTTTTTCACTTAGGCAGTCTCCATTACGTTACAACAGCTGTCACAAAGATTTGTGTTACAGTGTGGGAGAGGGGACAACATGAAGAGATAAAAATCCTAAGCCCTGAAAGCACTCCAAGAGGGAAACAGTATTTTCACCCGCTACAAAATCATTAAAACCCTTCAGCGTTGCAAACAGATCCCTAAGGTTGAAAAAAAATCATATAAAAAGCAGCAACAAAATGAAGTTGCAGAAGAGACCTCAACGGAAACACAGAATCAATGTAGTTATCATATTCATATGAAATCATACCTTGTCACTACTCCCATCTGCAGAAGCAGCATCATACTCCCAAATGTATCATGATAATAGCAACTGCAAACTGAAATAATTAATTTGCCAAGCTATTTAATTAATTATAACTTTTAAAGGAATGCATAACAGCTGGAGCTCACCATATTTCCAATGAGCTGGCAACAATTCATTCCCTGAAAAAATGGGCAATGGGTTTTTCCCTGGCCAAACCATTCCCTGAAAGACTCACCTTAGGAGGTTCACGGAACATCTGGTCCAGAGAAATAAATTCTAAGCTTGGCAGTAACTCAATGAACTGACTGAAAGAATCTAGCTTTATCGCATGGCATCGTACCAGGGTGAGGTCAACCAGTCGGGTCCACCTTGAATGATCTGTGGAAGAGAAGAGATGCACTTCCTGAAGGATTCCTATCTCACTTATTTTTCATTATACTCTTCCCAGAACTGAGGCATCGTCTCTGTTCTGATTGTGACCAGCAACAGTAGGGTTTCAAACCAAGCATCATCTACTGCACTTACTAAGAAATAGAACAAGCAGTCCTATGAGCAGAAAAATTCTGGTTTAGTATCACGGCTAACCATGTAACATCTCTAAAATTTCAAAGGTGTGCAATACCTGTGATCCAATTATTTGGGTTATGTAGATGTGGGCAGTTGTAAATGACGAGATACTTGATGCAAGAAAAAACTTCATTTACAGCTTTCATACCAATATCTGTAATAATTCCTGGATTTTCAACCACATCAGCCAAGCCGTACTTCACCAAGTCTCCATTTGTCATTTTACCTAAGATAGCAGTGAGCACAACAGTACATTTCAGAAACTTGCCTTTACAGCATGATTTTCTAACTCCCTGTTTTAGTCCAATTTGGAAAAAATGGATGAGATTATTACTTTAGGTTAATTAAGGTGAGACTTTCTCAATTTCAATAAGAATTTCAGCAAGTGAAGAAAACATTTGGCTGTATGAGATCACTAGCCTCAATATAGGTACATTAATGTTCTTTTTAATCATGCTTAGAAAATGATTGAAAACACATCAACTTATTTAATACTCATATTAATCAAATAATCTATGTACACAAAAAATGTCATACACTGCAGTAAAAACTCATCAACGTATCCTAGATGAAGAGTTTCAAACTGTGGAAATTCCAGTTCAGCCATCTTCAAAGCAGAAAAAACACCATCTTTGGTCAAGGAAGGCTGGATCCGCACTTCATGCAACCTGAATGCAATTAAGAATTGTTCCTATTAAAAGCTATGCCAAAACACAATTGTCATAGAAACCATGCAAGAAGATGCCCTCTGGTAATAAAATGAAAGTATTCTTTCAACAATGACGGGATTAACAAGACATTTGTTGCATCGTTATGGCAGTATTTGGCAGTTACACGGCAGGATAGGAGCTGTGAGACTAACAGCACCACACTTGTCAGACACAGGTCTAAGAAGGTGGCTTGCAACACAAAGTGATTCAGACACAGACATAACTCCAGTTATTTTAACCACAGAATACTCCTGGCTATATAAAGCTTACATGGTTATGCCTTAAATTTTTGTTCTGCTTCTTCGTGGTTTTGGACTTCATTACTAAGATACTTATTTAGAAAAAGGAGAAGGGGTAAAGAAAGATCTAAAGGCTCCTACCTGCGTGCAGCAGTTATGATGAGGTAGCCAAGATCTACTTCAAGTGCATTCTTGCAAGCTCCCAGGACTATAGTGTGCAAATTCCTAAAACCACCTGACAATTAAAATAAGAAATAAATAAATAATGTTTTCACTTCAGTCACAGATCACAAGCTTAAGCTTTATACACTTCCACCACTGTTGCCTTGACAAGTGACTTAACAAAACATCTTTTTTAGCAAATCAATAAAACACATATTTGCACAAAACTTCCCTGCAATCCCGCTAGCTCTGCTCACCAACAAATGCAACTGGAAGCCTAGCTATCACTCAACAGCTAATTGGAGTTAAAAGATCGAAATAATACTCAATACAGAGTTATTTTTAGCACCATAACCATAGTTCCAAACCTGATACCTTTCAAATAATAATCAAGGATGGATATGCTATTGACAAAACCCACTAAGCTTCATGTGCCTCCAGTATTTGCTAATATTGTATTTGTTTGGTTGGTTTAGGTATGAGGGATAAGAAGTTCAGTACCTGATCTCCAGCTATCTTCTACCACATGCTGGATAAGTCCTCCAAGAAATGGAACACGAACCAGTTCTAAATGCTCCAAATTTCTAGCAGAAGCCAGACCTGTCACCAGGGGAACATACTTCAAAGAATTTGTGGGTCCTGCATAGAACAAACCAATGTAGACAAAGAAGGTTGCTCACTTAACAACACTGAATGTATCACATTACAGAATTCAAACGTGTCCACATATATCCATCTAGATCCTTAAGTCAACAGAATTACATAGCAGCAAATAGAATACAGGAGAGGGATACAGTTCTGTTCAACATCATGGATAAAACAGTAATTGTTGTCAGAACCTTGTATTCTAAGATTTCTATTTGCTATCCAGCTTTAACAGAATTAACAGATTTCCTATGTGCTAAAACATCCCCTCCATATACAACTCCTTCTTACCAGCACAGTTCCTCATGACAAAAGTGCGTAAGCTGATGCAAAGGAAATCTTTAAAAGGCTGCGGTTTGGTGAGTCTCACCCACTTCAAATAAAGGTGCCTCAGCATTGGGATACAAGGAATCTCAGGGACATTCACCCCTAATAACACATAAACAAAACAAACATTTTAAACAAGCTTTAAACTACTAACTCTAGGACAAACGTCTTTGGATTAACATTCTGGCTTTAAAAAGGAAGCCTTTTCTTGCCTATGTGGCATGTGAGAAAAGCTGTAAACATCTGAAACACCAGTTCTTCACCTCAGGTTGTCAACAGAGGTTTTTAGGATTTGCCCTTTGGAGCTGCTATCAGACATACAGCAACTAATATTTCAAAAATGCCACATGCCAAATTCCCCCTCTTACAAAGAATTACAATCTTGCAGCGTTTCAAAGCTTTTTAATTCACTTGTGTTGAAGGCAATGACTTCATCATTCAACACTTACCTACTAAGTGCAAAGTCTGAATTTTAGCTCCTATAGGAATTTTCAGCTTGTTCTCAGGAGGAATTGGAAAAGCACCATTACGATTACGAAACTTCCCTAAAATATGAACTTGTGGCATGTATGTCCAAATAGCTTCCACCAGCTCTAAATGAGAGGTCTCAACACCCTGAACAAAAAGAAGCAAAACAAATGCTCTAACACCAGTTCAAGCAGCAATACCCTCTTAACCATGTAAACTTCTCAATAACACACCATACATAATGTAATGTGTTATTTCACTTGAAATGTGTAGCAAGACTTGTCTTTTAAAAAGCAGAGTGATCAGAGTTTTAATGTGTTTCTGGACTTAAGAGCACCCGTGATTCCCACTGGTGCAACTAAAAATAGTACCCACTTGCACATTAGTCACACATTTGCAGATATGGTCACTATTAACTGCTACTCTGTACAGCCAGATCTGAATGAAAAGCCCAAGTCTGAACATGAAGCCCTGCCAGATTTCTTCTGCTCTGTTAACATGCATCATCTCAGTGATGCATGTTAGTCTGCATCATCAGGCTCAGAGAGAAGGGTCTCCCGCGAGTCTAATCACTCACCAGCAGATTTGGACAGGCCTGCAAAGCCTCTAAAACTCCAGGAATGCTGAAAGCTTCATGGCCACGGACTCTGCGTCTTTCAAGATACCTGGGATGAAGACCATAAAGTTGTTCAATGTCTGGCATCTTCCTCAGCAGCGTTAGGAAACTGGAATCAGTGAAACCTAAGATGACAACGACAGATTTGGTATTTGTGTGATAGCAGACATCTGGCTATAAAGGGAAAGCCAAATGCATTGTTCTCTTTATATGGTAGTGGACATTCTACAGCATTGAAAGATTTACTCAGTGAAGCAATAGCTTGTCTTCTACTTCCAGGTTCTAGAAATTGTGATCTACATGCTTTTCTGCCTTGAATTTTGCAGACTTGCTATAGGTTTCCTTCAGTGGAGTTGCAGGGCTACAGGCTTAACTATTGTTTCTCCCTTCTCAGACGCAGCACCTCTGCGAACCCTCAGGCTTTGAGTCTCTGTCTTTCCTGGAGCTCCATTTATCAGTTACATGTCTCAAAAATGCCAAGCTGGATTGGTTATCTTCAGCTCATCACTACTCACCACAGTTCACAATACTCAATGAAATATGACAGTTTCTTAAAGCAAGGGATTATGGTACGCTAATATGAGACAAAACATTAGAAGGATTTTAAATTAGTAAGTTACCTGTATTTACATCTATCTTAGGTTAGGTCTAACTTTCTGATATCAGCCCTAATCAATCCAACTTTGCAGGTCCTCTAACTTTTAGAATTCACTCATTTTATCTCTCTCCCCCAGCAAATCCCAGCACTGCAATTTAAATCCAACAGAAATCCTAATACTCACAGGGTTCACCTAGGTTGCCCAGTTTATCTATGGATCTGAAGACGGCTTGAGGTGTGACATCAAAACTTATTTATTCTTACATTGTTACGTGTTGGCAGATGAATTGCTCTCTCATTCCATTGTATTTTTTTTCCTGCCTGCATGCAAACAGTCTCTTCTTGGATTAACCCTTGGATTAACTTCCTTACAATAATCAGACAAACACAGATTGTATTTACAGATTGCTACCGAGAATCCCCATTTCTGCTACAGTAACATCCAATATCTATATACACATACACAGAGCCACACAGACACAGCTAATGTTTCCAAACCACGTGCTCAAGGAAACCACCCAAACCTCACAAGTCAATTAAACATCTAAATCTTTTTACTGCTTTGAAAATTCACCCTGTATGTGTCATTATAAAGAGCAGGAGAGTCCAGACAGTTTTGTGCACCACCACGTTCATACCCGTTGTTAAGTGAGCACGTTACTCACCCGTGGGCATGTATTCCCACCATCGGCCTGCGCACAGATCCACAACCTTCACTACTCGCAGATAAAGAGTGACAGCTTCCTTCAGCTTCCGGGACAGGCATTCCATGCACATGATATCCTGCAAGGGAAGGTACCTTTGGGAAAGGAAAAAACACCCCTCTGATTTATCAAAGGTGGATCCTTTTTGACTTTTTTCCAAACTAAAGAACATCCCGAGCACAACTATACGGATTCATACATTCCTAACACCTTATATTAGAGTCTGAAAATTCTGTTTGAATTACTGATATTAAGTATGAAATTTGGCTAAGCAAAACGACTCACCAATTTTTGACACTGAATATAGGATATTCAAGGTACAAATCCAGTATTACAACTGGGAGATGCTTCAGTTCTCTGATAAACACTGCCGAGCAAGCCATTTGCCAGAATAGTTTCTACTCAGTTTAATTAAAGGTTCTTTAATTTTCAGGTACATACTAGCATGCTCAATTTGCAAACATTTTGGAGAGCTACTGTTTTAAAAGAACTTGTCAGTATGATGTTATATTTTGAATATAATAGGTATGAGTGAACGTCTTGGAGAAGGACTGTTCCATAGGGAAGATTATTTACTCATCCAAGTTCCCTCCTGCACGCTATGAAAGAGATGCAACAGTTTCAAAACATACAACTCAGATACATAATGCATTTCTGCACTGAAACCAGTATTTTAACGCTTGCTACCACATGCTGCTCAACAGAATTAAATAACTTATATTTTTTTAATTCCTTCCACCCTCCATGACGTTCACATACAATAATCTTCTAAGTATCCAAAAGAATTCTGGTACTGAAAAACCATTTCTCAGCCCTTTTACACAGTTTTTATCCAGCAGTTCACTTGCTGTATGTCTACACTCTCTGAATACAATGGGACACAAACATCAACACAGGCAGATTGGGGGAAAAATAGAAAACAATATAATGATAAACAATAAACTGACTTCTGTCAAGTGGCTCACCTAAAGATGTGGCAAAGCACTTCATGAGACAGCTGGTTCATGTAATCTTTTGGCTCATCTGCTTTGGTGGACTCAGAACCTTCCCTGTTCACTGAGCACGGTTTCACATTTTTCCGCCGGGGACCCATATTTGCAATGATTTCTGATGAAAGGAAATGTTTACAGTGTTACGCAAATTCAGTGCAACTGAAAAAGAAAAGGGACAGAGAGTAGAGGAGGACACACCAATTAAGCTTCGTTTACCAAAAAAAACCCAGCAAAATCTGCCAATATGGACAAGTTCTAATGCAGCTGAATTGAGTTAACCAAGAAACAGAAAAATATTTTCCAACAAGTTATAGTTTGTCTCCTAGATGAGGCCTCAGACATAACCTGATGATTATTAGATAAACTAGAAAGTCCCTGGAGCTAAAGGAAGCTGACAAGGAAGAAAATCACTGCAGGTTTAATAGATCAATTCTTTTGCATGAATAAAATGTCTTCAGAGATACCATCCCCACAGCAGTTGATCACAAAAAATCACAGGAAAGCTGTGCAGATACTACAGAGGTTACTTAGCAAATACCAACTAGATGCGTTCCACTGAGACAGAAAGCCCAAAGCCTCTGTCTAGCAGAAAAAAAATTTTATTTCCTTTTAGAAAAAAAACCAGGCTCCTCCTGATCATTCCCCCAAAACGCCTTATTAAATGTCCTCAAAGTAGCTCTTCTAAGAGGTTAGGATACCAAATAAAACATTCAGGTTGCTTAAAGATCAAAGCTCCAGAAAAACTGAAAGACCTTGCCTCAGCAGCAATGTGCAGGATATCCTCTCCTCCTTCCCTTTACTGAATTAATGTGTTCGAGCCTACATTGTTCCTGCAGCACACATACAGGCACAAAAGGACTGAAATAACAATAATACATGTTTCATTTAAAAACATACAAACTTATTACAAGAAGTAGTAAGTATAATCTTAATGTTAACGTTAGAATAACTGAGTTAACACCTCATGGAGACAAACAGCATGGGAAGTGTCTTCACTACTGCTATTTAGCTGAGGAATGGTTTCTGGTAAGTAGGGTAAAGTATCATTAACGCAGTAAACCAGTTTAACAGGTTGAATAACAAAATTCAGTGGATGAGAAGCAGCAATTTTTTAAAAAGACAGATTTTGGAAAACTTATCAAAGATGCATCTGTTAGAAAATACACTGTGGTATAAATATACCACAGTGTTTGCTTCACATTATGTGGAAGTGGTAACTGAGAAGAAAAACAAAGCATCTTATGGCAATGAAAGGAAAAATTTTGCCTTCCCCAACACAAATAATTTATATGCTGGCACAAAATTAGAAATATTGATAACTATACTGTGATCTAATTATTGAAAAACATGTGTTTTCACATACTTCTGCATGCATTGAAAATTAACAAGTGTACATTGTTAAATTATAATTAATTTATTTTAAATGGTGATATAAAATAAATAAATTAGCACTTTCTGCCAGTCAATAGCATGAAACATATCTCTGCTCCTTTGGATTGACTGGGACTTCTCAAGCCAAACCTAAAACTACTGAGTTTGCTGCCTGTACACATACTGCCCTTCTTTTTCAGTGCACTACAGAAAGGTTTAGTACGTTTGTAATACTGCATTGTAATGTTGTTCAACTTCATGAAGACCAAAATTGACTTCAAACTATTTATGAAATTGGACCCTGATGACAACAAGTACTATATGGAATCCTAGTGAATGTCACCTGGTCACTCGATTTGAACAGAGGCCACGACACATCTAAAAAATTCTAGGTTGATGCAGACATATGATGGAGTACAATACAGCAGTATTTAAAGGACAGTGTTAAAAGGACCACGACGTAAGGTCAGAGAAGAAAAAGACATTAACAGATCGACTTATAGGAAAAAAGTCTGAAAGAATCCTGTAAGATTTAAACGCAATGAGCATAACCTGCTCTCTGAGTTTGGGCTGTAGCTTTGGTTTGACTCCTGCCATCAAATAAAGGGTAAAAAGAATGAGCTAGCCACTTATGAAGCAGCAGTTTCTGAAAATATCTGCTCCTTCTGGTACTCTTTTTATGCTAATACGTGCAGCTTTAACCTCTCATTCTACATTAGGAAGCTGACCCGTTAAAAAAA